>JBBHLZ010000030.1:0-49465 GCA_037576465.1 Parascaris univalens
AACAAATCGACGCAAACGATGGTCGTCTAAACAGCCGACTGAATATAGCTACGGCTGGATCGGAACGCGATGTCATACAACCACTAATTATCGTATGGAACAAGGAGTGATCAAGTTCTACGACGGTTTAAGTCGCACATCAGGATGCAATAAAACTCTGGGAAAATGCATCACAGCCACGGAAACAATTCTGTGGGACCCGTCCGAATTGCCTGATCGGTGTCCATATAGAACGCTGGGGAAGGCGAACGCTCAAATATCACATCGATTCGTCACGATTCCAACAATGCAAGCAGTATTCGTTAGAAGCAAGAAGACGCAGGATGATACGAGCCTTGACACCGTGTGCAAGTTTCGGAGAGCCGAAGTAATGAAAAACGGAGTAGTCATAGAATTCAGCCCGAGGAGTAACCCTCCAGGGAGACATCAAATCGAATCCTCAGTGAAGGAATATTGTTCGTTGAAGAATTGCCAGAAAAAATCAACAAGAAGAGTGATGCCTCCGTGAATGCTAAGCTGCAGTTTTTATGGAATAGCCTCAGTGAACGGGAACAACGAATAACTCAAGAGATTCGACCCCGGATTTTCCGAACAGCATAATCGTATGCTTTGGCTCATTGGAACTCTCAACACGACGGATCCAACTACCGCAGCGCGAGTACTCCTCAGACGGATGGATATCGCCGCAGAAAATATCGGAGACTTGTTGAAAGTATTCCCGTGCAAAAAGCTGGAAATTTCTCAAGTTTTCGCGAACCACGAAGTCAAGGCAAGTGCTATCGAGATCTCCCGGTACGATACAAGGACAAGATCCTATTCGTGCATCCGAGGTCATGCGAAATCAAAGCAGTGTCAAAAGAACTTAGTTGCAGAGAAATCAAGATGAAGCGAAACCGTGAAATCACTGAAGAATGGGCGCTAGTAACCGAAGAAAAGGAACCAGTCTTCGACACGCCACCATTCACAGATATTTCTGAAGAAAGGCTTCAGTGGGTGCTGGGCATGACGACAAGAAATCCACAAGCTTGGGAGATCGCAGAAGAAACAGGGAAGTCTACGCCGACGCCATAAGAGACGACGCGAAGAAATCAACGAAACGGCCAGCGATGCATTCTAAAAGTCATCCGCAGCGCTAGCAAGAGAACTCGAGGACGTCGCCTTCCGCTGGCGATGGATCGTCGGAGGAGCGATCGCGGCTGTATTAGCAGTGGGGTGCGCAGCTGCAGCAGTATTCCTCTGTCAGAGAGTATGCGCAGCACGATGCTGCTGTGTACGGTATCGACGCCAGGAACGAAGCGCGAGCCTAGCCTCACCCCAAGGGACCGAACCTCCGATGGAAATACGCAGTTTCGAGCCGATATGGATGCCCCTCACTAACGTCAAGGGACGCGGGAGTGTTGCGAAACGCGAGATGCGTCATCGCGACTCATTGCAGCCAACGTGTAGCAAAAAAGATTAACTGCCTCAGCGGCGCCTATGACGATCAGAAACGATGAAAGACATAGTGCAAACGATAATACACCCATTCAATGGGAAAAAAGGCATGTTGCATTCATCACCGAAAACGATCAACGGAAAAAGCGAACGCTGCATGCATCATCAGAAATGGGAGGCGGAGATAGGCAGATCAGCGAAATCTTCCCTAGCAAAGGCTAGCCATTCGGACGGTTCTGACGACCAGGGGCAGGTCCCTGGTTTGTGAGCTCAGGATCGCACATCAGGATGCAATAAAACTCTGGGAAAATGCATCACAGCCACGGAAACAATTCTATACGGCATCTTATATCGTATCGTTATGGGGTATGTCATATGTACCGTATAGGATATCGTATATGGCATCGTATCGTATATGGTATCGTATCGTATATGTAATCGTATATGCTATCATATAATGTATCGTATACGGCATCATATGTGGTATCGTGTAGGTCATCGTATCTGCTATCGTATGGGGGTATTGTATATGGTATGGTATACGGTTTCGTACCGTATATGGTATCATATATGGTATCGTATAGGGCATCGCATATGGCATCGTATAGGGTATCCTATATGGTATCGTATCGTATATGGCGTTTATCGTATATGGCACCTGCATTATACGATACGATACCACTTTTAGCTCTTATTTTATACCATAGACCATTGTGACCGGGAGTATGACGGAATATTAAAAACCGGTAAAAACGAACGAGGACAAGTACTTACAGATTCATAAGCGGGACTATGCGGCCTCTTACGCACGGATTACATGGTGAAGATTGAGAACCTTCCATTCGAAGTCCAACGTTTTCACTGCGCGAAAAACTTCATACATGATATCCTCTGCAAAAGGGTAACAGTGAGTGGAAGCAAAATTTGTTAAATATAGAGCATAGCGATTTATTCAACAACTTTATTTACTGCACAACGATGTCACTAAAACGATCCTTTAGCAACTTCAGTTTTTTTCGTTCAGTTCACCCATCGAATACGGCGTTCATTTCAATATTAACGCATTCATAAGTTCATAACTGAAAGATGTTCTTCGTTTCAATATCAAAGGAGACTTAAATGAGATCACTGTTCTTTTCCGCAATTAGAAGTTTCTACGATCGCTCGCCCACCACTGTTTAGGGATCACGGATATCTTCACTTCGCCCAAGGCACTTCTTTTGGAAAGAGTCCCATTATTGGAGAACGCTGCAGTCATCGACAAATCCTCCATTCACCTTTCCTCAAAAATATTCTTAACGTTGCCGATCAAGCCTCCCACCTAAACGACCCCATCACCTTCCCACTCGCTCCTTCCTCTCTCCCATTCCATAACACTACACATTATATCGCCAATATCTTGTGACCACAAACCACTGCCATCATACCAATATGTTGGAAAATTAGTATCATTTCTAACCTGTATTAGCAAAACTGTGAAATAAACGAAAGAAAAACGATGACGCTTCAACAACAATGCAGATGAAAAAGAAAGAAACGAGAACGAGGGCAAGATAGTAAGCACTTGTTGGACAACGACCTCTACAATGACCAATGGTGCATTCACAATAAAAAAAAAACAAAAAAATGTGCAAGTGACTTACGTCCGCTCAAAGATAAACAGGTCACCTCGGGTCGCATTTAATTGATTATTGCCTCCCCTCCTCCACTGCTTCACATGAATCTGCTTAACTATATAAAATGAACAGACACCTTCCACCAGAACTTTTCTCTTACTTCATAAATTATGGAAACAGATATATACAAAGCGACATGTATGAACACAGACAAAACAGGCCACCTCTTGCAGTAACACAAAATTCAACTGCTATCGCTAACAAGCACACAAAGTTCAACCATTGCATTATATGTCAGAAATTGACGCCGCACAAACAACAAATCATTACAACGAGCTATGGAGGTGATCTGGTGTACCAAAGCCAACGTCACCCATTCCACGTGCTTCTACAAGCGAAGCCACATCAGCAACAGATATGCAACAAACGGTGACGACGTAACGTATTGAATATAACGCAATGTCAACGATGCATGCTTATCAATAAAAACATGTTTTTCATTCCCTAAAATAACATTCGAATCCATCGACGAACGACTCCTCCCCAACCAAAGAAAAACGCAACCGCCACGAGCATCGGCGGAGACAATACCAACCACCCCACCGCACGCCTCAAATGACGCATCGCCCACAAACCAACTAAAACGACGTGACTATGAGAGAGCCCTACTCGAAGTGCCATTTTGAGAGAAACGCTAGATGGTGAGACGAGCAGAGAGGGCAGACAATCACACAAAAGTGCCTTCCAAACAGCTTCTGATCGACGTGGCGCTTTATCTACCATTTAACCTTTCAAATGAATACAGTGTTGATGTTGTTGAGGTTGAAGTCAACATTTTGCGATAAATTTATATATTTTGCACTTTCCATCAATGAAGGAAACATCGCGGTGAAATATTTCTTTACATGGCGCTAACTTTACACTACAACAGGACACCTTTAAAGAAGTGATGCATTCAACGCCTAAATGCTCGTAGATCGAAACACCAAACATTTCACAACACGGCCTGTTTGTCCGATAGTTTTCCAGCTCAGTGATCACTGATCTAAAGCAATAAAATTTGGTAGATCTAATTTAAACAGTGGAGTTGCTCTTATACCAATTTTCGAAGTCACCCATCGTCGGTATTGCTATATATATAACCAACTATTTAAAAACTTTCCCAAGCCATGTTTTTGTGCGACGGTATAGGGGTAAAGCTTCGTACGGGTAAAAGAACTTCCAATGTTCAACCTCAAATACAATCAAATTGAGAAAGTTGATAAATGCGATCAGCGGTGTATGAAACATAGCATAAATGGCGAACGAATAACATCGATTCGTTGTAACGTGATTCGTTGTAACCGCGTTCGTCCACACTTAATCATGTTCACAGATGCATTCCGCTAGTGACGAGGAATTTGTTTGTTGAGTTCGCGGAAAGAATCTTCGCAAATTATCGCTTAACCACCCTCATCCTCCCCCCGCCTCTATCCTTCCCCTTCCCGTTTAAACCATTCCGCTCACTCGATCTTAGTTTCATTTCACAGTTTTTTTTAAAAACATAAGCGTAATGACTGTAAAATAGTTGCCACAGTTCTTTGATTACTATTCAGTATATAAAAGGTCGCCAGTTTATGATATTATAATATTATGTTTGAAATATTATTGTATTTTTTACTGTTGAAATATTTGATTTCTATTTATTGAATCAATTTATGTTGGTAGTTAAATGAGTAATTAAATTATCGTTTGTTTTCATTAGCTTCGAAACATAGAAAGTTAATCAAAGAAATCTACACATCTTAGATAGTTCGTTATGTGAATAAGAGAATTACGTTTTAAAGCTCTGTTTGTTGAACTGTAGTCTCATTGCTCACGAGTCCTTGAACTATCCGCGCCCTGCGTAGTCAACATGGCACGAAGCTATTAGGGAGTGCTTTATCCGGCACTATTTCTTGCTCATTTCATCGATCAGTTCCAGAAATGCGAATCTCATGTCGTGCGATAACATGCTTATATTCTAGTGTAAAATATAAACTATGTGATTGTTTTTGCAAGAATTAGCCATATATGAAGCGGAAGCGCTTTTTCGGCAACGTTTAAATGATCGCACATCTCCGCCAGTACAACAAGCCCAAGATGAATAGCTCCACATTGTGGTATGTGCAGGCTACGGATACCTCTTAAATAATCAAGGATTTGCTGCGTACTTAACGCGACGTTTTGTCATCAACTTCATGTAAACCTCAATTATGTCAGGTCGAAGTCGAAAAATTAAAGAAGGGCTAGGTCACGGCCGATGATTGAATAAGTCTATGAAAAGGTGCAGTATTATAGTTTCCCCTGAGCCGAAGATACTAACTTCGTTTTACAGCTAGGGCGCTTATTGATCAACCGTTGCCCATAATCGATTTTACAAAGTGTCACGCTTTCCTATTTATAAATTTTCACCTGAGGAGTACTAAAATTTTTTCGTAGCGTATGTCACTCACGTCATGAGGATATGAGTCTTTTTCTAGATCTATTTTGTTCGTTTTCTTGAAGTGCTATCTAATGAGGTTATTTTTGGGTAGAAATTGCTGAATTGCTGAGTGCTTTTCAGAGGGTGCACTCATCAGCCGCCAATCTCGACGCCAATATTGTGAGAAATCAAATTTGTCGTTGTGGTGGAAGTTGTGTGGTAAAATGCCATGTTATTTATTAAATGCAACCTTCGTCTTGCTACGTTTATAAGGGAATTATAGTGCTGATTATCGAAAACTCTCGTCGAGAGGGAGGGGGATGTGTTTCCAACTAGAATTTTTTTTCGCGGACGTGGGATACAGTGTAATTGGGAAGTGTGAGTCGGGCGATGGGATGGTGGCAAGCCTAAAAACGTCTTATACTACACATAGGTGTCGTGCAAAGTGTTTTCCAACGTTACCGACGCGTAATTGAAGTCAGACATCCACTTCCTGCCTCTTCTTTGTAACCAGCCACATTTGATTGTATGGGAAAAGTTCCAGCAGCCGAGACTGATTCCCTATTTACACAGCTGTCTGTGTTGGGGGGGAGAGCGGAATAGGTTTTTAGGACCTGATGTTAGTGGGACTGCCATATGAACGTCGTGATATTCTCCTTTGTTCTCAGTTGCCGAAATCTTTTCCCAGCTTATTCTTTTGCTGGAAGTAAGCGATAACTACTGAATGAGCTCCTTTGCGAGATGTGGCAACCCGTCCCCATATAGTCATTTCCGGTTACCAAGAAGTGCTACAATCGTCTGCGAATAAGAGGCGACAGTACATGCTTGATGGAATTTTTTACTATAGGATGAGGTAATTGTTGCGGTTTCAATTGGTATCATGACAACCGCGATGTCATTAAGGGCCTTATGGGTGCTTATGTCAGCGTAAAATCCACTTTTTAGATTTTCAACTCTATTGGAATTCTCGACTTGTGCCATCCTTCTAATGATACAGTCTCCGAAAGTGTAAATGTTGTGATCCCCTCAACGCATTAGCGGTATCCACGAAGTTTTTTTTGCTCTCTTTTTTGAGCTGTTTTCAGTGAGGGGGATTCAGGAACGGCTATATTTAATGTTTCCGAAAGAGTTCGAAATTTTGTCCGAAAAAACGGGCTCGCTTCGTTATGCAAATCATGCTCAGGTGCCGATTGACTATCCGAAAATGATTCCGGCTCATTTCTTTTGTCGTCTTTTCCATCTTCCAATTATCCGCCGCACTTCAGTGGTCTTGTAAAAATTTCTGTGTTGTTTCTTCAGTTGTCTGTCGGAACGACATCTTAGCTACCTTGTCCCCAAAGTTTTCACTCCACTTCACTCATCTTATAGGTTTATTTCTTCTTAGCAGACATAAGGGTAACTTTTGTCCCTATCAAAATAGATGTATCTGCATTGGTTTTATCATTGTTTCAGATCGTTTCCCAATTTTGCTAATGAGGTGCTGAAAGGCGTTTAAATGACTCATGGGAATTTCTGCAAGTTTAGTTGTTATCCTTCACGTTAAGGTTGAACCTGGGGATGTTCACTGTTTCAGTGTAGATGTTTTAATTTCTTTGATTGTCATTCAAGCAACGTGGAGACACTGTTGAGATAGCTGGTGGTGATTTCATTGCTGAGCTCATCTGTAAGAATATTTCTTACTGATAACCTACCGAACTCAGGCTAACTCTTGACAGGCTCTGAATGTCGCAGTCAGTAACACGCCGTTCTGGAGTCAGGAATTACCAGCTTCGTTGTTGTCCATCAATATTCATAGGGTACACATTGTTTGTCGTCATTCATAATCAGTCCTATCGTATGGCAGCGATAGAGCTGCTGTGGAAAATTTCTTAGAGTCGTCATTTGGAGGAAAATTTCCATTCTTTTTCCGCTACTTTTCTTCAGTTTTTCATCGTTTTGCTCTCTTTTTTTTCACACCCTCCTTTCCCTGTCCACTAAGGACCTAAATTGCAGCAGTATGCTTTATGAATGACCGCTGTGAATTTGGTGGCAGCTACATTTAGCTTTGTTCAGAAGTATATCTTACCTGCTACCTCATTTCAGCAACAGATGAATCAAAGAAGCGTGTTCGCAGGGAGGCGAAACAAGAAGCCGGTTTCTGCTGCTTGGGATTCGAGCAGTCACGAGAGCTTCTTCTCCCAAGCACAGCACGAGAACTCGTTCTTCAATCGCGTGGACTCACCGGAGTCGCAAAGAAGCTTCTTCACATCAAGGAAACAAAGGGAGCCTTGTCCAGTTGCTCGTGATGAGAAAAACTCGCACAGCTTCGAATCAACGCAGTGCGAGGAGCCGTTCTCTCGTAGACTGATCGAGCAAGAAAGCTTTTTCGCTCAGGGGAAACAGGAGGTTTCTTTTCGGATGTTTTGGGATGGCGGTGGCATATTTTCTTTTTTTTCGCTCACTTTTTCATTCGCGGTCCAGCTTCAGTTGTTTAGAAGATAGCATGATGCGCAAAAATTGCTAATGAGCTGATTATACGAAACGATGTGGGCAGAATTCTTTGCCTCATTACAAGTGGTTGATTGGTATAGCACACGTTAGCTTTCTAATTTGCCGAATAACCCACTTGTTAACTGTCTTTTTGTCATCTATATTGCCGGTGTTAGTGATGAGGGATGAGGAATGCAGGGGTTCTGAGTGCTTGATCTGCGTTATTTTATTGAGGTTAATATTTCTCATGTGGTGATATAGATTCCGTAGAAAAGTGGTGTATCTCATTTTAATTGATCGTGCATTATATGACGGCGACTTTGAAACAAGCTACGCTGAGTGGCGGGCGGTTGGAGTAAGCTGTCACGTACTCGCTCTTTCTTGCCAGTTTTGTGGAACATAACTGAATTTGCCTATGCTTCATTACCATCGCTATTTATTGTATCGAGCTTTCGAGAACACTTCATTTTTTTCTTTCATTTAAATAAAAGCTTTCGCTTTGTTGTTTTTTAGTTGGGTAACGCGTTGTTGAGAGCATTTTTGAAGGGAGATGGTTTCGCCGAGGATTCCTTCGACGAAGAATATCGGGAAGAAGGGAAAGTGGGAAGTGCAACTTCCGCAGGGGATCGTCATGACAGATGGTCAAAAAAGAAATCGCTTTATGACGCGGAAGGTGCCGTTCACGAATGCCGCCCAACAATCGACAAGTGCGTTTGGCAGTTCCGCGCCTTTCGGCAGCAGATTCATGAGCATGTCCGCCAAGTGGCGAATAGCAAGATGGATGCATCGAAGAGAAGCGATCGGGTTGTGCGACTCGTGCTAAAGAGAGGTAACTTTAGTGCTCCTCTTGGAATAAGCAGTGGGAAGTGTGATATGATGAAAGTGAGGCAATGCCTCACTTTGACTGATGGGAAAACTGACCCTATTACTATTACTCTATTTGATTGAAATTTTGAACGTCCACTTCTGGGATAGTTCGTTTCCCTCCAGTTAAGTCTCAGCTGGAAGCGGTCATTGCTTTTTGGTGTAAGCCGAAGTCGACCACAGCAGTCATCATAGCAATCCAAAATACAGGATGATTTGTTCAAACTGTGAAGAGGGAAGATTAGTGCCTATAATGTGCAGGGGTAAGTGCGGTAAACGACTATGTGAACATTTCATTTTGTGGACTCATAGAAGACTAGCTGTTATTGTGGCGCTGTAATGATTTCATGTATCACAGTAGTGATATATCGTATCATTGTTTTAAAATAGCTCTATTTATATTGCTTGCTTTTTCGAGTTTCCTGTGTGAGTTCTTTGCTGATTGGTGCAGGGATAGTTTGTGCATGATTTAGTGATCCACCCATTTTTCTGATAGTTTCAAATTGGATCGGATATATAGAGTCGGTTTCGTTTTCGTCCGCAGTTAATTCTTCTCTCAGACGTTTTGATTGGAATTCTTTTATTGATATTATCAGGACGTTCGTTATTATAAAGTAGTTTGTCGAGAAGGTTGTTGCGACCTCTGTGGATATTGACTATTAAATTGATTAGCATCTAGTTCATCTTGACCGTCGATCTTGCAAGCATTTTAGAGGAAAAATCTACGTAGAACCTCATGTTGCATCATATTTAAATCTTGCTTACACATTGGCACTATCACAAGGAGGTATTTTGAAATTTTTTTTTCAGTTCAAACAGACACCATGTAAAACGGCTCTACTTGATCTACAAAAGCAAGGTGATGTCACATGCAACCGAATCGTCGTTGTCTACGTGCACGTGTTTGTGACCCATCTTCACCACGCTAATGTCCATTTAGTTTGTGGCTTCATGTTCGTGCGTTAATGGATATGCTGTATATTCATGAAAATGCTTATCACACCATCGACCAAGATATTTAACGGGACTGTTATCTGATGGCAGCAGTTAGGTTGTCTTTTTGAATCCTGCGCTAGTCGAGCTACTCTTCAATAAGGGAGTTGATAAAGTTTTGTATTCAGTTAAGGAATATTGTTCCCTTTTGCTTGAATGTGTTGCTGATTCTCTTGTAGTTCCCCTCGAGTAGTGTATCGCTTGTTATCACATGTGTACGAGCAGTTGCCAGGTTAAATGGCAGAAAGCTGATTTGCGCAGAAGTATCTTTTGACTGTAGGGATTTTTATTTCGTGTTATGAGGGAGGAGGATGCGTTTCTCCTCCAAGGTGTGTGGTAGCATGTCGTTGCTCATCGCTGTGCAAGACCCGTGCAGGAGTTTATTTTTGGGACAAAATCACTTGTTTTTCTGGAAGAGGCAGTTTTTGGTTCATCTTAAGGAATAAATTGATTTTCAGCCAGTATGTTTACGTCTGAGTAAGTTGTAGTTGTTTAGGGGGAACGACTCTCTGTTTGGTTGCAGAAGAAAGCTGTTTAGGTTGAACTGTTATATCTATTATTTATCTATGATTCACGGTCGATGTTACATTTTTTCAAAAAAGTGGTCCGTAGTCAGTTTTTACATTCTTGAAGAGCGCCGTTCTCGGTTATGAATACATTAGATCTTTTATAAATGAAGTTATTTATTTCTTAGTTTAAATTATAATATTGCAGTGAGCAATGTTTTTGTTGAAAGTTACTTATTTTTATTGCGTTCTTCTGTTTTTGCAAAGGTTATATATAGTGGAGATCCTGGAAAGGCATTTTGGATACTGAGTGAAAGATTGATACGTTTTTAGTTTGAGTTGAGTTTGTTCTATGATTTGATTTCGTTTCTTCTAATGCAGAAATGATCTATCAATTCGATCGTCGTGTGCGGTGATCTGCTTCTAAAGGTGGACAGTAAAACGTCGGTGGAAATGGCAGCCGCTCCAGTATTCCCTGTTTTGGGCCTTCGGAGTTTTTAAGATTGGGATGGCTGCTTAATAAATTAGCTTTTTTTCTTCTTTTTGTGAATTTTGCTGAAACTTGTAATGCCTTTCATTTGGATAGGTGCGCACACTACATCTGTGATATTACTGAATATTGGTTATGGTGAAGGGATCAAAAGAGCAATTTCCTAATGGATGAAAAGATATAAATACGATTGTTATAGATTTTCAAAACGAAATCAACTTCATATCAGTGGAGTTACTCAGTTCCTCATCTCGATTTAGCGGGCACCACTTCCGATCCCCTCTCTGCTTTTTTACGAGTTATTTTCCCGTCATCTGGGCATATTCTTTCTCCGACGAGCAACGAAAACATTGTCCGAGGACGGATGCGAACGTGGGATTCACGTGCAGAGTGGTTTGATATCGCACAATAGTGCATTGCTGTTGAATTCTTATATGCCACTGATGTTTCCTCGGTTATTGTCGTTGGTTCAAATGCGCAATATTGCGTCCGATAGTTTTCATCATCTCTGCGCTTTTAGTTTTTATTCGTCTCCGTGTTTTCTCATCCCTATTTATCTGTATAATTTGCATGTCTCCGTGTACTTTTATCACTTTTCTTTAACCTATGAGATCATCGTTATCGTTATATGCATTCGCTTTCAAGTTTTATATTCCCTTGATATTCATATGCGTCATCGAATATTTCGTCGCCGTTATTCAGTTCTTTGTCGATATTTGTTTTATTGTCAGCTGATAATGGTGATTAAAACGTGCACATCCACTTACTAAGTCGTTATTTTCAAGTTTTCTACAAGTACGTCGAATTGCTTAACTCAGTTCGCATTTTCGGCGTTATTATGCGATCAGTTCATGGCAGATGTTTAATTGGAAATTATGTATAACTTACCAATATCTATGGTACTTGGCCAAATATTAGCCCAATTCTTCAAATATTTCAAAATAATTCTGATAGTTTTAGTGGGTAGCATATATAGCGTTTTCAAGAACACCTTCTCCGAAGAATGCACAAAGGAAGCCCCAATGAAGAAAGTTATCTAGTCAGAATCCACCTTAATGAAAACGTTGTTTTACAATTAAAGCACTGTTTTATACTTTTATCATAATTTAACCTCACAAAAAGGGCAGTAATAACCCCACCGACATGCGAACATTTTCATCTTTTCTGTTCGCTCATTCTGAATAGCCAAAGTCTGTTTTAAGAGGGTTTGTAAAAGGAACCATGAACTTTTGTTGCCAAATCTTTTTCTGACTAACCTCCGTCGTGAAAGAAGGAAGTTTTTCATTCATGAGATAGATTGAAGAGTAGAGGTAAATCTTCCATTGATATGAGCCTTCAGTTGTGCTGCTATAATTCAGATCACGTTGACAGTAATTATTTTCGACTAGTATGATGAAGAACTGAATTGAATTCCAATTTCTAGTGTAAGTCAGCTAGAAAATAAACGAATCTAGCAATTATTGGCATTCTGGCCTCTCTCCAACGCCACGCTTTCATGGCTGGTAATGTTTACTATTTCATTTTCACGAATTTTCCTTCTCCATTTAACTTGCAATAGTTGGTTATTCACTTGTCAGTCAATTTGTGCTTCAGTCTTTGAAGTAGATAATGTTGACCTTATAAAAGATAATCGTTTCATCCGGGAGTTAATGCGTTGATGATTAACGCAAGGTGTAGCTTAATCCATGGGTGCGAATTGTTACTGTTGAATTCTTTGACACCAGTTTTTGCCGTTAATCACGTACGAAGAAATTAACGCCAACTTTATGGAGTTTACAGTTCGCAGATTTAATGAACTTCATGAAGCTATTTTTTGATCAGTTAAAAACTTGCCGCAGCGATCATTTTTGCTATACTACAGTTGTATTTTAGCGTCTGTAATTTCGCTGACGGTTGTGGCACTCAGTACTTCCATCGTTGTGAAGGGCGATTTAAATGAAGCGAACCGCATCAGACAACTCAAGTTGGAAAAAATCGATGTCAAGCTCATCGCTGCTCAATGCTTATGACGAATTCTGCACATTTTTCGAAGTAAATTGCGTTTGTGAACTTCACATTCCAGTACATGGGCATTTTGGTGCCGTAGCTTTTGCATTCCCATCTGGAAACTTTTTTGCACCATCATTGCTAAGTTTTAGATGAGTGTTTTTAGGTACAAAAAGGCACTGATCGTAGAGGAAAGCTTGGTTTTTCCGTATTTGTCTTTACAAAGCCTGACCATATTTCATGTTTTTTTAGAAACTCATGTGACCAGAAATACGGCGAGGTGAATATTGTCGCTTAAAAAGAGTTTATGTGTTCATGCGACTGCACAGTTAATGTTTTTAGGAGGAGAGGCGAGTGGGTGGCGAGGATGTGATGCGACTGCATACAAATGAGGTAGTATCTTGGGTCGTTACCTTCGTCGAAGAAGTCGATAGTGCTCGGCTGATTGCAGTGACAGGTGTGACGAACCTCAGAGATGTGGTTAACTACGGCTGTTTTAATGCTATCTTTCCAGTACTTGCAAGTATGGGAAGGTCAGCGTTACCCGACTCTGTCGGGAGTCTGCCAAATATGGTAGTTTCACTCTTTTTTCTTCCGTAGTTATGAGCACCCTTCATTATTATGAGGAGAGAAAGCCACATTCGAGATCGAGTGCCATTTCTCTGTAGTCGTGTTCCATATATGCATTATTTACCTCAGTTTTGTCTCATATGATATGTTTGTAACACTATGTTACTGATTCATTTCGACAGTGACGAATTTTATGGCTAGTGTTTATTGTTGTTGACACATTCGGCGAAAACCAACAAGGTAAAAGAAGCATGCTGCAAGTCCGCGCAAGAACTTTTTGCCGAGCTTGTTTTCATAGTTTTTGAATGTTTATGCGCCTTGTTATCTTATCCGTAAAGTTTTTCAGTGCTTCTTTATGGACATACTGTATTATTTATTTTGCCTGATTTGCACAAAATGCATTTTGGACGACTTGATATGACAGGACAGTGTTTTTTATCATCGTAAAACGATAAGGGAGAACAAATTTTGTTTTTACTCGCATCAGATATGGGCTTAAGTGAGTTATCTCGTTATGTGACGCTCTGACTGTTAATTTTCTCTACGTCAACATTAACTGTCTAGATGAGACTTTAATTGGACTGTTCACATTTATAGATATTTTCCAAACCGTGCCGTTTGTTCCTGTTTTGTGTTGATCACCATTTCATTTCAAATCCGTTTACTGTGTAATTATTCAGTGCCATAGTTTCGCCATAATCATCTTAGCAGTGCAGTTTTTTGTGCATTTATTGGGTATTGTAGGCTGCCGCCTCAACAATGCGAAAAGTGACGGTTGAAGCGGCCAGCGCATTGAAGTATCCTGCGTGTGTCGTCAACGGATTTTATGTATCGAATATATTAAGCGATTTGATGAGGGATTCCGAGTCAGAGGCAGTGCAGCAGATGAAATTCTTCATTGAGCAGTAGAAAAACGAATGAAATCAACCCAAGCGAGAGGACATAGATATTCCATCGATGTATTCACCTACGCACACTCACCTACAAGAGCATGTCCCCGTATCTAAATAAAAGATGGCGTCGGAAATGGAGTTTCGAATGAGACGGTGCTCTGTTGTTGTTCAAATTGGAATGAATGTTTGTCATTGCTTGATATTTTCGTGTGAACAGTGTGTGAAATTCTTGTTGAAGGGGGACTGAAATTGGCCACGTTTCGCTCCCGTCCTGGGTTAAATGGCTCCACAACACTGAGTAATACGGCTTCCTTGAATATATGAGGGCACCATTAATTTTTTTATTTAATCACTTACTGCTGCAAATTGATAGTCAAAGTAGTAAATATACAGAGCACATGGTTCACATAAGGGTGAAGAAATTCAGCTGAATAGCTGAACTACAGTGCGGATGCCAAGCGGCAAGACGATATAACGCAGACGTGTGTTACATATTGCCAGTATCCTTGTTCCAGTGTTTCGCAGAAGCCACTCACGGAAATACAATGACCAGATAAGGCTGCCAATTCAAAAGTCGGCCTTAATATTTGACATGTTTATCGCGAAGAAGCCTTAATATACAATCAAAGCACACAGACTGTTACTATTCTCTAAAATGATGAAAAGCCGTTTCAGTTTACTCATACATTCTCATTCAAAACTACTGGCAATAGGCACCTGGCCATTTCGACAAGACATATGAGTATTAAGCTCAAACACTCGTACCTGGCTCAACCTATAAATTATCCCATGTCTGACCCCCAATGTGGATCTAAGCTCAACAGGACCCATTTACGCGCGGATTTAAGCCGCACACATTTTGCACCATCCGTCTCCTTACACCAATAAACAATGCTGTCTGGAGATATCACCAAATTTGATACCCAAAATTCCACGAAATAGGCTCAACACGCATTTCGGTACTCGAGATCCTTGACGCACCCACATGCATAACTACCAACTTTGTTATTTGTTATTCATAACACCAACACTGCAGCAGAAGTACCCACTCTACAAACATAACACATATAGTGTGATTATGTGCGATAACACCATGCCATCAAGTTAGAAACGCATAGAAATCACCCGGAAATAATTGCCGCATGCGTGTAGAGGAAGGATTTTCATGTGACTGTACCTCAAATTTAATCAAAAACGTTCACTTAAACGTTAGAAATACACACATATATGGGATCATTCTAAGCAAACTTAAAATATACTGACGCATTATTTAGGAAATATAGTAGAATAGAAAGTTTGAACGCCATGGGTAGAGGGTCATTTGAAGTCATGTCTTCTAAAAAACAAATAAAAATTATATGACTGCTTAGACAAATTCATTTTCCTGCAGAACTAGAGTAGAAATTTCTTTTCATTCCTGCAAGATCTGCTTTCGAAAGTTCCTATAGCCAAGCGTTCGCTATTTCCAGGGTTCACTCATACATCTTCATTGGGCAAAGTGCTAAAACTGATAACTCTGCTTGCCTGATTCTCCAAACAGACTATCCTTCTGCAAACGAAGATAAACAATGGTGAGACTCTCAAAGGCGCAAGAATTAGAGATAAAGATTGCTGAACGTCCGTCCAAAAATCCCACTAACAAAGGAATGTGGTGATTATGAAATCCAGTAAAACTGCAAAAATAGCGAATGAACAGCGATGGGAAAGCCATGCCGGAGCACCTACAGCATTAATATAGTCCACAATGATAACATTGAGGCGTACATTTAAATCAGTGCGCAAAGGACTCCCAGTCGAAGAGATCAGCTAGAGACCTCAGCCTGGTGCCCTTTGCAAGCAGTGTGCCACCATACTCGACGTCTTTGTGGTTTGTTAAATATTTGAGTAAATCTTCTTCGGCCAAGTCGTTTGACGTTTTTTATTTAAAGACTCTGAGGAAAAGTATAACAAGTCGTGTATTTTGTTATCGAATTCTTAGTAGTTGAAACCCATAAAAAGTTGTTGCCAAGTCGATTACTCACACGAAAGACCTCATTTTGGTAACGTAAGTGACTTATGAACATCAACCGTCATTTATGTCATATTATGTCCACCATAATATAACATATGTCTGTTACAGGATCATTCTTACCTTAATTATTGATAAATAATTAAGAAGATCCCGAGAACGGAGTCGCGATTAAGTAAAAGCGGCTGCGTTCATGGTCAGTCCCAAAACATCAAAGAACGACTGTTCAGTGATTGGGGATCGTGCACAACGGAAGCGACAGGGCAATCCACAAGAAGGATAGTCCGGGCAATGCGACAGCTGTGTCTTACCAGTCGAATTTTCGTACTCCTCGCTAAGCTTAGACTCGAAGTGTTTGTTACACGGAAAAACGGAGACAAGAGTAGTATTCGAACGGAAAGGACGCACGCTGATCCATGGCAGATGTCAAAAGTGAGAAGCGAAATACTGTGAACGGGAAGTGATTCGGTTGCTTGCTTTTTTTTTCGTGCTCTCCAGTTTTGTTCTTTTGTCATTGGACTTTGCGATTGGTATTGGTATACACTTACTGTTGGTGATTTGTTGGCCTCTAGATGAGGGGATCAATAGAGGTGTCACGCCGCACAGTGGACTTACGGTAGGAATACTGGAGTAAAGCATTTGGTGCAGCAATATAGTGTGATACAAACGGTGCTGTGTGGTACAGCGTAAGCAAAACGTTTATGTTTATGGTCCATATATAGACCATAAATATAAGTCATCACTGCTAACCTCATCACTGCTAACCTCATTCACCGACTATGATTGTTGCTTGCCATAGATGGGTATTTGGAAGTCTCGCGAAACT
The DNA here is from genome assembly GCA_037576465.1 of Parascaris univalens. NCBI lineage: Eukaryota > Metazoa > Nematoda > Chromadorea > Rhabditida > Ascarididae > Parascaris > Parascaris univalens. The sequence goes on from JBBHLZ010000030.1 coordinate 17,099, forward strand.
CATCGCACTCAAACCAGGTGCTATCCTCGTCACTTGCTTAACTGTAAGCTGCTTTCATCTATGTTGGTTACGTGCCCAAAATTATGATTTCTTTGCTAATTATGTATACAATAATGCCTCTATTACTCGTTTATTACCTCGAAGTATACTCAAAAAGTAACCAACGCTGATGTTTTATAAGTGTGAACGAACATTTCAAACGCCTTGATAAATGCCGACGATTTGCAATGCACATGGAGAAAGTATGTGAAAGTACCTTTCATTATGAAACCTTAACTAATCTTTCCACAATTCCAGTCGGCTATATGTCAGCTTTAAAATTTTCCACTCTTCACTAGGACACTTGAAGTTTAATCATTCTACATCCTATATTTAAAGCACACCAAAATAGCTATTAAAGTGGCGTTGTTTATGACCTGGTAGTTCGACCTCTCATGTCGTCCTAGCTAATTTACTGTATCAGTGCGAAAGAAGATTTAGGAAGCAGAGAACGAGTTTACAATTTCCATTTGCAGATCTCACTACTTTTGTGTACGGGCAATGTTTTCACCACTTTTGAGGATAATTTCCGTAGCGGCTATTCCGAATCGAACTCATCAACGATGCACGAGCATAAGGCATACCGCGATTTCTTTAACATTTCGGTCGCTCCGTACACGGTATTTCTTAATGTTGGTTCAGATTTAAGTATCTTTCGACGACGATTCCTTTAATGGAATTAATTTTGAGGATTGATTCTACTACGCAGAAACGAAGCTGATTCTTGGTTCGGCAAGCATAAGGCACCTTCATATTAACGCCATGATTCGTAGAAGTCATAGCGGTATGGGGGTAAGGCACATTCATGAAGCTCATGTTTTCCGTAACCCTTAAAAGTTTACGGAAATGATAGCCGGTTGTCGTGGGATGTGCACTTATGGATGCGTTGGCGCCGTCGTGAAGGATTATTCAGGAAAATGCCGTTTGTTCGTCATACCGCATTATAAAAGGTTGATGTCAGAGAAACATGATTGTCAAGTTGCTCCTAATTTATAGGGAGAGAGAGCATTTGAGTACTCAAGTAGCTCATTTTTCTAATGGTTTCTTGTGAAGTATCAGATGTAGGAGATAAATACTGCTCATCAGCAGATTTTTCGAAAATAAAGAGTTCTTGTGTTAGAAGTCGCAAGGACTGGAATTGATTATGTCGACAGGAAGGGGATGGGAGGTGAGGAGAGGAAGTGGTGGACACGAGGAAGGCATGGATTTAGCAAGTTGGAGATTTTGGGGTGGTTGAGATATTAGATAATACGTTTTAGGTTTATCACCTTCATGCGAGATGGGATAGCAATGACTGCATTCTTCAGCCATCAAAAAGCTAAGAAAGGTATCCTCAAAATAGAACGATTTATTTTAAAAGTTGCCTATGTTGCATTAGTGGTTTCACTACAGCACGGGAAAAGGGATGAAAATGACATATAGGAAAGGTGGTGTGTAGAATTTTCGCTCCTTCTTTTGAGGGGGGAGGGGGAAGAGGTAGAAAGAGGAAACGGTATACGTCGGGCCAAGAATTAATCATAATCAAACAAACAAAGGGACACTGTAATTGTCGTTTGATGTGATTTGAGTTGGGACTGGTGGGTGAATGTGTGGATGGGGATCGATGTTACGTCCAGAAATATTCGCCGAGATGAAGAGAGAGGTGCAGCGTGGACTGTCAAAACGAGTGCGAAGTGATGATCCAATGGAGAGCAGGCAGACATTGGCCGACTATCTCATCTTCTCGGACGAAAATCATTTCACCGCTATCGATGTACGAGTTTTTGTTAATGCTTTTTCTTCTTTTTACCTTATTCCTCAGCTTCATCGAGTTGATAGATTTTGAGCAAACTGTATTGAGGCGGACTTTAAAAAATTCACTCTCATGACGGATAACCGTTTCGTTACCGCTTTCTATACTTCATGTTTGTTCACGGTGTTTTTTACTGGGCAGTTTCTTTAAAGTGGAGAACAGTGTAAGAAAGAAGGGAAAGAGCATTATGGAGAAGATTCGTTAGTTGCGTATTCTCTAGTGCGACAATCGGGCTTCTGTTCCTCCTGTTGAATACGGTAGGTGGCGAATGGAAAGTCATCCCGGGGACCGATGTTGGACGGGTAGGAAAGCAGGGTATGAATCGTTGTTATGTTGCTTCGGTCCTTGGCACACATTGAGATAAAACTCTCTGTTAAATTGGTTCTTTGTATTTCTGCGCTGTGAAAAAGAATTCTCCACGTCTGTAGGTCCACATCTGTGAGAAGTGCCTTTCCGATAAGGATGTCATGAGGTCGAGTGTTCGTTCACCTTTCGATATGACCGCAGGCTTTTTCTTGGGATTCTCTTAGGTAACGGGTTGCTTAAGAGTAGGTTGTTTTGCACTTTGTCTTTAAGAGATAAGTGAATTCAAAGTGTTCACTAATTCCCTGATTAGTGTAAAACTCTCTTCTAAGTTGATTTAATGCATCACTGTTGCGCCTGAGAAAACTCAGCTCGATGTGGAATTCAGATGTAGGTAACCTAATAGGATATGGGTGATATATAGGTAATCTACATAAGTGATTGTTGACGATAATACTTGCCATTCATATTTATGACGTGAATTATCTATAGGAGGCGATAAATTTTCCAAGTGATAATGTCGTTGCCGGTTATCCCTACTACATAATATTCGACCGACGACTGTCGATGGAGCGCGTCATGTACGGATGGCACAACCACTCCGTGAATATGCTGTGGTATATGATGGTATTCAGACCAGATACTCCTGAGGTGGTCGGTCGGATAAAAGAAACCGAACTCGAATGGAGTCAAGAGCTTGAGGTGAGAGCCTCACGTTTTCTGCTTTGTGGGTGGGGAATTTGCAGTACAAACGCCTTATTTAAATGCCGAGATGGGGGATGCAACTGCTCGTCTTCGATATAAACAGCGGCAATAAATGCGGAGTTAATTAAGTATGCTGAATTGCAAACAGGCACGGTTATTGCGCACGCAAAATCAGTCGGAATACATTGCCATCGGATTCAGAAAATGCGCTTAACGAAGTAATACATTTTTTGTTCATTTTTTTTGTTTTTCATAAGGTTACCTCCAGGCCAGTTGTCCTCTTGCTTTCAGTTTTATCTTTGTTCCAAAACTTAAAGGCTGTCAGTACCGTCGAATAAGATCCGGTATTTTTTTTTTTAAATTGTGTGATACTATAAATTTGTTAATCACACAGATGAAGGTTGAGAAATGTTTAAGATGAGAGAACGTGGAATGCTTCAATTGAGTTTGTACGGCGATGAAGTCGTCAACCACGAGATTCACCGAGCTTCCATAAATGCAATACCTTATTTCTTCGTCGGTGCGACAGCAATGATTCTGCTTGTGTTTTTTGCCGTTTTACGATATAAGCAGGTTATATCCTTCGTGTTTTTTTGCAGAGTTCGTTAAGGCTCTTTTACCTTGCAGCTAGTTTTAATTGGTTTCATACTGTTGCTCAACCTTTTTATTGTCGCTGTATTTGTTGCCCTTTCATAGTAATTCTGAGAGTGTAACGGGAAACCTGAGATCGTTGCAGCCTCGGCCACATTAATGTCTTTCAAATTCTATTTAATCGGGAGCCTCGGTATAATAGCAGTACACTACTTGGGATTCGCTGGTGTTACTACACTGACTATTTCTATAATATTTCGCGATGTAAGATTAACTTGAAGTGGATAGTATTATTTCTTTTGGTAGCGAATGTCATTCATTTTGTGTGAGCGAATGAAGTGTGTTCTACGGTGGTCGTTGCAGAATGTCTGTGGCACGATGTTTCTAACGTTCTGGACCGTACTTTGCCCTCTGATGGCTGCGCTCATGTCGCTGGCTGTTTTTACATTGTACGGTGTACCTATTAATTGTATGATGTGAGTTCTTCATTGTTTTTCTGCTTGCTAAGAGTATGAGGTATGCTTAGTATAAGTTGCTATTTTGTATCGAAATTAGCAATAGCTTTAGCATTTCAAGCATTTCTATAAATAAGAGTTAGTGCGAAGGAGCCAGCATCAGTGTATACGTGAGTTAGAGAATGAAAAGTAATCTTTTCAATATGGAACAACAGTTTAGCTCGCGAAGTTTTTCAGGGGTTTAACAGATTTGAACAAAAGCTTGCGACAGTTTTTTCTTCCGAGGCATGTAGCGTCACGATAAAAAAGTTGGAATTGTGTTGCGATAAAAAATTATGCCGATAACGTTTGCGTTTGCGCAACAGAAACGTTTTTAATTCGAAGAAATTACTTATCGCATTTTATTGCCAACACCACTTTGGCATTGGAGGAGAGCGGATTTAGTTTTGATGGCTAAACGAAAGTTGCTTTAAAGGTTGATTACACCGTTTCTGGTGTTAGGCGTTGGTGTGGACAACAGCTTCCTAATGATGCACGATTGGTTCCAGTCAAAAGAAATCGATGGATCCGGCCGACTTTCGGTGGTGCTAATTTCTGTGGGACCCTCTGTTACACTTACTTCTTTAACAAATATTGCTGCTTTCCTTGTAAGTTGTTTCGTTGTTTTAGTGTGAAATATGTGAGCCACAGTCAGCTCCAGCATCTTTCATCTGAGCACATTTCTCATATTGCATTGCCAAAGATGCCCTTCGCCTCCTCATTCATCCCTCCATATGTGTGTGCGGCAGTCTAATAACCTTTTGTTAAAGAGATACTTTGTCCACACTTCATCTCATGCTTTAGGGTTAACGTGAGCAGATTTTCAGATCTAACATTCTGAAGGAAGTATGCGAGGAAAGCACTCTGATTTCAACCAAATGAGCAGAAAGCGTTTTATTAATAAGTTGCTTATAAAAAAGAGGAACTATGAAATATAATTTCTTTCGACATTCCAGATTGGCGGTGCCCTCTCACCTCCGGATATTCGGTCGTTCTGTTTATGTTCGGCATTGGCACTAACCTTTCATTGGATCTTTCAGTTTTGTGTCTTTGCTCCAGCTCTCCTTCGTTTTCATTGTTGCAAGTATAAACTGCCTGCAGCGGTTGGGCAAACGCAAGTCATTTTCGATTGTTCGATTATTTCTCCTTTATGACAGCACTTTTTTGAAATTATCGGAGTAGAGTAGTGGATGTTGATTGGAGTGAACTATGTTTCCTTTTTATATCATAGAGACCGTTAATATTTTAATAGAATTACGATGTGGTATGGAACCAAATCAAGTGCGTCGCATAGAACATAAAGACACTCAGCAGCGCCTATTGAAACTCACAGGGCAATGAATCAAAGATTTGTGACGGTTTTTTCTTGCTTTTGCGAGCACTAAGTTATATATTGGGTTCCCTAAAGAGAAGCACATTGGCCCTTGCCGAGTATGCATGCAGTATAATGTGACGCTTAATTTTAAACGTTATCAAATATCAGATGTTATTATAATATCTTTGTGAGATAAATAGATAAGAGTTATTTGGTAGGCTACAGCTTCAGATAAGCAAAATGTTGAGCGCATCCGGCGAGTGTCGACTAATGTGATTGTCGCATAGCAACACTGGGTTCGAGCTCTCGCTTAAACGACGTTTTATGAATCCGTCTTAATGTGTCGCGAATGCTAGACGGTGGACAGGGCCAGGTGTGTGCATATTCTCTCTCCTATTACCTTTATTGCTATTTAAATCATTTTAGAGCATATTCCCCTGCTTTCATTTCGTACAGCTGGTTCCTGAGGAGGCGATGTGTACGACTACTGGCCCTTTCGGTGTTGTTGATTTATTGGTCGGTGAGCATCTATTCGGCCCTACAGATGCAGGAGAACTTCTCTCCTCGGAAGACATTCGATACAGAATCTTTTCTGGCTAAATCACTCGACAGATATGAAAGGGTAACTTGCTTCCTGTTCTAGTCTTGAACAAAGTCTTTTGCTATATTTCCTTCGTTAATTAAGGCCATTCACTTTTGGTCATAATAGTTAATTGTGACTTCGATATTACCAACAGCTTTAGCTGTGTTAATTCGCATCATTGTATAGTGAATCTTTAAGTAACAGATTAGGAAAGTATTCCTAGTCATTGTTCTTTTTTAATCGTTAAGGCAGTGACGCGGATCTTTATAATTTCAGTTGTTATCGAATCTTACGTCGTTGTGTTATTTTGCCTTTTTTATTTCAACTATTTCTAAGCTGTTTTTGAATCCCGTTCTTCTAGGCATAGCGATACAAACGGTTCGTTGCCTGGTTTCTGATCGCACGGAAGGTGAAGGTTTTGGTAGGTTGAATGCAAATGCAACACAAATCTTCAATTTACAGATGTGTTTGTCGTCTTAAAATAAGTACCTATGTGCTTAACGGATGGTGTCAGATCATTTTGCATTTATGGCAAGGGCCTTTGTTGAGTGTAGAAATACAGCAAGGAGCTGTTTGCAGTTAAATCGGTATGTGGATGATTGCAGGTATTTGCGGATCATGAGATGATACATGTAATCGCGACAGAGCTGCCAAAAGATGTTAAATCATTACATCAAGTTGAAGCTACCATCCACTCATTAGAGTATCTGTGCCATAATTTCGCCACGTGGATGGAGGATTACGAAGCGGAATACGAGCCAATTGGCAACAACATTCAAAAATATTTCGGCGAACTTCGCTCTTTCGTCGACAGCAATCCTGATCTGCTAAGACGGGTGGTGTTCGATGTCAAAGAGTTAGTTTGTTTGGCAGTTCAAACATTTACACTTCGCTGTTTAAAGGAACGCATCGCTTGACACCTACAGTAATATTTTCTTTTCACTCTTCCCCTTCTTCATCTGTCTCATAGTTTTTATTCTGTTTTTCCTTGATTCCTGGGTTGGAGTGGAGCTTTTTATCTTTCAGTGATGAGATTTTGGAGTGAGAAGTATTATAAACAGAAATATCCCAGTTGCATATGATTCCTAAAGGATTGTTAGTTTGTGAATTGCACTTGTCTCAGAAAAAATCCGGCAACAACAGAGTCGATACCAGTCCTGATCTGCCAAGATCAGGTTTGCTATCAAGCGTGTGCGAATCTTGATATGGCAATAGAAGCCCTGACAAAACCACTGAGAAGCAGTATTTATTTCATTTTTATTTTATTTCAATCTGAGTAAAATGTAATTGTAGCGTGAAGTATGTGGGTTGATCACCGATTTTTGAAAGCATTGCCAAAACATCCGGATGGGTTGCAGTTTATCAGAGGATGGTTAAGGCGAGTTATTAGCCATGATGTTTAAAAATCAATTATGTCGCATTTCCGTGTTTTTATGCTGCTATTTAAATAAATGAACTATGAATTTGATTTGTGGGGGGATTTAACGATTGATCAGTCCTAATGACACTTATATGAGGTGGGCTGAAGTAGGACTAAAAAGTTTTATAACTGGTTGGCGGAAACGGTTTTAGGTATACAGTTCAGCTTCCGCTTTGCCTTACGCTTGGCGTAACCATTGCTGGATTGCTTTCTGGTTTTGCTTCAAGACCACTCGAGAAAAGTAGAAGCAGATTGAGGTTATTATATTACTGCTATTTTATCGAAAACTTTTGTTTGAATTTTGTTCATAAGGCACTGTTTGCCGTAGTAAGTCTAAGATTGGATTTTTCTTCTCAGATTATTCCATATTTCTTGAACTAATTTCTTCCAAGAATTGTCTAGGTCATCGAAGCAGTTGGGAAAATAATAAAAGCAAAACGAACAGATTTCTGATCATTCTTACAGCGATGAGTCAGTGGTAGTTAAAAAAGTGTCGTTCGATATATGTGTGCAAGGTATCGGAAATTGGAGAGATCGGGCGATTATGGTCAAAGATCTGAGGTCGCGTATCCCAATGGTTACTCGATATATGTCTATGATTCGGCAGTATTTGATTTAATTCTGTCCACACGTCGTGCAATGACTAAATCAGTACTGACAACGCTCGCTTGCCTCATTTTGCTTTGTGTGCTCTTCATACCTACTGTTCGCGCCACCTCGATGGCCGTTATTTCGGTCATCTCGATTGCCATTGGTAGGTTTTGAGTATTTTTTAACGTTTTATAAACGAAAGCCAATAAGAAAAAGAAAGGGGTTGGAGAGCAAGGAAGGTGCGTCGTCATCTAATTTTGTCGAGTATATGTGGGAACGATTGGGAAAAAACGTTAGCTGCCTTAAATAGCGGCATCATTTTGCTATTTTCATCTCAGGTGCTATTTCAGAGAACTTCTCGGATGCTGCCAAGTACGCTTCTGCTTATAAAGGCCATTCATGATGACGGATAACTGGACGATAGCTAGGAATAGTTGCTTTAGCAAGATTCGTTAAGGATGAGGTGTAAGAGGTAGAAGGCAAGAGGAGTGACAGTTGCTCATCTTTTCTTCACAGTGGTTGCAGGATATGTCGAGTTAAGAGGTCGGGGCATTGAAAATAAGCACATAGTATAATTATTCAAAAGGAAATAGTGAAGCGATGAAATAGATAGGGAGAGGCAGAGAGAAAAGCTGATAGCAATGCTCAGTGAGGAGATGTAAGCATTTATCCAAATTTTATTGTTTGTGTGGATACTTGGTCTTAAATTGATGAATATGTTGTTGTTATTTTTACTCTAATCTGTTTGCTACATTCCATTTTCAGATGCAGCATTGAACGTAAGGAAGTTATGTTTCATATCTCTTAATATACTATTGTATGTAAGCATCACATGAGCAATCTTGGTGATTGCTACGAGACAAATATATAAGAAAATAACATATAGACTGAAAGTGATATTAAGGCTTTGAGGAGTGATATTAAGGTGTGATCGGAGGTCTGGGAGCTTGGGGTGGCGATTTGGATGTAATCGTTATGGTGAACGTTGTGATGGCAATCGGACTTACTGTTGACTTCACGGCACACGTATCATATCGTTGCTTCTCGGGTAACCCTAACGAAAGTCGGCTAGAGAAGGTTGCCCGTGGTATCGAAATGATCGCATTCCCAACTGCGCTGGTTGCATATTTATTATTCTATTTCAGCTGTTTTACTTTTACTACTCTCTCATCGTTTAATAGAACAATTATTCAATCTTATCCTGAGGAGCAAGAAGTAGGTAATGTCGCAGATTGCTGGACGAAATAGTTTCTAAAGAAAAAAGCAGATCTAAAATGGACTTTATTGGAAAGCGGTTCTCTAATAACTACTGCAGCTTTTTCAACATTATATAGCACATCTCAACCTGGAGCTTCATTAGACAATGGCTGGAGCGCTTCTACAGTTGCAGCGATCCATGCGAATCTCTCCGTTGCCTTTCTTAATGCACGTCGAAAAACAGTAATAAAGTGCAATGTTAAAGAGAGATTAAAGGCATTGCCTATAAAAGATTAGTTAAATGAAAATGAGATGGCGAATGTTTTGCAGGCAGCGCTGACGACGTTGTTGTGTGCGTTACCGTTGTATTTCTACCGCGTCTACATGTACGTTTTCTTTGCGAAGACAATCATACTGAGCGCAGTGCTCGGCTATTTGCACGCTGTCTTCGTTATTCCGCTTTTTGTTTCCCTCTTTTGAAGTAGGGCTTTCACGTACCTGCTCTCCCTCAACGTGTACTGAATTTCACCAAATTTCCAAGGTTTGTTTTGCCGCAAGCTGTTCAACTTATTCTTGTAAGTGGACGATGTACTCAGGGTGGGAATTCTCAGACAATGAGTGTCCTTAGCGAAAATGTTTTTTCTGCAGTGAAGCGAGGGATGTGCAGCAGCCTTTTCAACGAACAACTCTTGTTGGGTTGATGTTGAACAATAGCGTTATTTTCGCTATCTTAAGACCTATCAGCTTACTTTATTTGCTCGTGACATAACCTTAGAAAATAAGTTGACATGCCGATATGTGGTTTGCAGACGGGCAATTAATTGAGTTTGTAGCGAGTTTATTATTTTTGTAGAGGGAGAGGATTTGTGTTTTTTATTTTGCTCAGCTTAGCAAATTGTTGCTGTAAATTGGCGCAGTGAAGCGTGATCTAACTCAACTTGTAATCTGATTTAACTTTTTGCCTAAATGCTGATTTGCATTCTGATTGTAGTTCGATTTGTTGACTATTCTATGTTTTTCTCGTATCCTCTACCTTTAAACTTTATTATTTTCTATTATATTTACAGAAGTTATGTAAATGCAACGAATTGTTGTCGTTGGCTTTGTAGGTGTTTTTTGATTGATTTGCGAGTTAGGTGGAATTGAAAATGCTTGACGAATTACTTGGGAAGAGGGGTGGGGGCTTGTATGAATCGTATCCATCGAGGCCAAAGCTTTTCATAGTGGTTATTTAAGAGAGACTCGTGATTTATTCAAACGACATGATGGAGAGAGGGAATTAATGAAAAAGTTCGCTTGTCCCTTTTCTTCTGTAGGTAATTCCTTTCCATTTAATGCAAGAAGAAAATTTTTGCAATCATGCATTATATTCAATTTGTAACATAAGACACGTTCAATGTTTCTACAAACATTGCTGCCTTTTATGGCCATGCAGTGAGATGGCCGTGTCCTCTTATGTTTTATTTCCATTATTTAGCTGTGGTATCCTACGCACATGTCATCTGTGGTATTCCGAGAGAAGGAGGCATTACTATCATTCACCTTTTCCTTTCTTCCTTGTGTTTACATTCCCATTTTAGGGATACATGTGACCTGGGGAGCCACTTACACACTCAAGCATCTTTATTTGGTGGATGAAATGCGGGATTGTTGCAATATGGACAGGTTACTTTGAAAATCTGATTGTTTGGTGTTTTATGAGGACTTCTGTTTGTTTTTTGATGGTTTGAGAGCTATGGATGTCACTTACGGACAAGACGGTGTTAGGGCAGGGGTAGTGGAGAGGACAATGTGATGCTTTATGAGAATAAATGTGGGATGCTATGAAAATAATTCAGGTGCTTCGGCAACGCGATTGTGCTTCACAGTGTTTAATCCTCAATAACGCATCTATGGACCACGAAGTTATGTATTGCATTTCTATATGATGGTGTATACTCCTTTTCCGTTCATATCAATCAGTGTGCAGGCGCAGGCGTATTTGTGTATTTTGCGCTTACAATAAAATTTTTTTCAGAAGTCTCGTTTCGTTTTGTCATTTGGTTATTGTATCGCCGTCGGAGAAAACATTTGAATGGGGATTTTTTGGGAAATAAATTTGAATGCGACGCATCGTCGTTGAGAGGAGATCGCAAGAGGGCAGCATTTCCCAAGACGGGTGTTTGCGTGCAAAGGCTCAACAAGGCAGCTTCAAGCAGTCTGCTTCTCTATAGTTTCAATGTTTTACCTCATTTTGTGCTGTTTTTTTGCCGTCGTTCACATCTGCTAGTGCTGAAATCAGGTGGATACGAAAAGAGATGGCTCGCATCGATAGTGCCGGAATTGGTGTATTTGTGGTAGGTGTAGAGTTGTCTAGACGAATCTTCTGAATCAAGCAGCAGCCAGCTGTTGCGTTGTAACTTGAAGTGATTACATAAAAGATGCAGCATTTACACCTCTAACCTTTGCTCAGATATGACCAGTATATACCTCTGTTGTCTTATGTACCGTTAATCTTTGGGGATCGATACGTGGTACCTTGTCTTCATTTATCCGTGGATGTTTTTTTTGGAAAATACAGGATCTTAAAGGATTTTGCAGTAGAAAGTGCAAGTTGATGGATATACTGGCATAGCTTTAGAAATTAAGTCGCGCCCACTAAACGAGTTGCAACACTTTCTCGCCAAAGGAACGCTTTCTGTTTCTCCCTATAATCCTGATATGGATCGATTTATTACCGTCTTTGTGCATGATGGCGTGTTTGTCTCTCAGCGTTTCGACGGGAACCGGATTTAGGTTGGTAAACTGTTTCTTATCAACTGAGATTTGGATCTAACCTTACCATCTTTTCGTTTGCCACTGAACGGCTTCGTTCGATAAATAACTGATATTTTTGAAGTTCAGTCGATCTCAGTTTCGATTGCAACCGAGTGCTCCGACCGGTTAACAACCAGAGAGGGTGCAGCTTTTTCCATTTGCTTCTTCTTAAATCTCATCTCAGTATAATGTAAACTGAGGAGGAGTTCATATAAAGGGAAAGGCATATGGAAGTTAGTGTTGGACTGCACGTACCTTAATGGCATTGAATTTGATGAGTGGGGCAACAAACGAATTCCATTTTTTATTTGATTTTATGGTCGATGTGATTTTTATCGTCTTAATTGTCGGTATTTTGGTAAAATCAGTATCATTGGAAATGAGAACTACCCTCAATGGAGTCGGTTAAGTGCTCTTAAAGTTTAAAAGATTTTCAGTTTCTGCACAGGTGAATAGAGCATTCGGCCCTCAGGTGTATCCTATTCTACAATATTTGCAGAGTAATTGCATTCTTGTTGGTGCTTGATTTAGCTGTTCCAAAGAAAAGTTTGCTGAGCAGGAGGATGGTAACAAAATTGCATCAAATTCCTGCATAATTGCATATTAGGAGTGTAAGCACGTGTGGTTTTACTTGCATATCGTTAGTTTTACAATAATAGGCGTTTGAATTTTATTGTAGGCAGCAAGTTGATTTATTATTGTCCTCAGTTCATGAAATTATTGAGCACACGACTCGTTGATTGCAGTTGAGAAAGATGCAGCTAATCGTAGAGTGAGGCGATGAATTTCATGTGGAGTCAGCATTCAGTTTCTGAAAATGGGAGATAATGGACTGGGGAAAAAAGAAATGGTGGATATGCTAACTGAGGATGGCACGTATCCCACGCCATCTATCACCGAGTGTCTATGTCAGATATAGAGGTGGTGAAAGAGATCTGTCGTGAATCATTTCCCATCGAGTACCCTCATTGCTGGTTTGAAGAGGTTCTGAGCAGTAAATTGATTACATTCGGGATGGTGCACAATGATCTCTTTGTCGCGATCTTAACTGCCGAAATTAAATTGCTCAATCAATGAATGCAATGCGAAGGTATCAACTTTTCATTCTTCATCAGTTTTTTTTTCGTTTATTTCAAATTCACTTCCACATTTCATATGCTGTGAGGGATATTCGGAATATGGAGAGCGGATCCGTGATACAATTTAATCGGAAATAATGAAGTGTCAATGAGGAAAGTTGCGAATTTTATGTTTTGAGTGAGAGGAGAAGCATAAAATATCCTTTCTCCTCCCACCTTTCTCCACTTGCCAAGGGAAACTTGTTTTTCTCCCATGATAATGAGACGTGTCATTCGTCTCTCTTTTTTGCCTCCTTCTTCACTCAGCTCATACACACTACACTACAGCAGAATGCACATAGCACTACTTTTGCATAGATACGATATCTCGCAGCATACCGTAATTTTGTCCCCTTCCTATTGTGTGGGGCTACGTTTGACATTACTATTTAATTCTCAGTTGTTTCAACTTGTTGACGGTTTTTTCTGCAATGTCCAAAAAAAGGAAGGAGGAGAAGAAAGGTGTTCGGAAAATGAGTCTCCAGCAGCCTATTAGCCTTTCATCAAAGCGGCGAAGCTTTTATGCTTTTTCATAATAAAAGTAACTTGTACGATGGCGCGGTTTTGTTATTTAAGTAGAAATAAGGTAGCTGAAAAGTCTGGGGTAACTATATATTGTTTGCGAAGTGACAGTTACGAACTTTTGTAGGATAAGGATCTTCTGTCTGATGGTTTTCTGCCGGAGATATATATACTCAGCTTAGCCGTACGTCATGGTTTCTGACGCCGTGGAATGGCACCACGTTTATTGGAACATCTGATGACGAATATCGTAGGTCGAGCACCACCCTTTCCTGAATAGTCTACCTCCACGTATTTTCTTCTAATTATGGTGCTATTAGCTTCTACAAACGACATGGATTTCGTCGTGATGCAGCATTGTTGTAAGTGTTTTTCAGGGAAATTTTCTAGGGTTTGGGCGGTACTCACGAAATGATTTTAGGTGGAAATAAAAAGGGGGTTTCATACGATGAAATAAGGGAGGTTACATTGCGGCTTGCCGATCGTTCAAGAGTTGTTCACTTTCCATATTTCAGTGTTCCAACAAATTGAGTTTAGTTTATATTGTTTAAAAATGACGTGGTTTTTCAATCGTGTTTTATTTGAATCTTTTCTGAGACCCTACATACTTATCCTTTCGTTGGATTGCCCTCAAAAATGTTCCATTTTTCGGAGTCTTGTAACATATTTTTGGCTGCAGTTTAACCCCTTTTTGTATACCTGAGCAACGCATGGTTATTGGAAGAATGAGTCGGGGAATAGTGCAATTTTCATTGCTGCATAGCAACAAAAGGCATTTGAAGTGGGCGTTCTGCCTTTCTTTGAGCATTTCGTCACGCTTAAGCAAAGTTTTGCAGAACATTCAGATTCAGAGAATTTCCGAAGAAGGTTTCAATGAAATCATTTACCCGTTGCTAATGTCAAATTTTTCCTGTTTTAACCTTATTTTAATAAATGCGCCAAGCACTCTATCATAACACTTGATTGTGTGTCAACTACGGAAATGCGCTAATTCGCATATTTCTTCTTTCGAGGTATTGCCTTGAAATATTCTATCTTTTGGAAATGTTAAAATTCCAATTTATGAAAATTTTGCAGTGTCCATTATCGAAATGTTAAGTGCCTTTCATTGTGATATCGCCGAGAATCGGTCGGAACGAGAAAAGATTTGTGCGTGATTTGTCGAGGACAGTTTTTGTTGAACGTGGGATGTCTTATCGGATGAAACAACTTTCACTGAGCAGTGGGTACAGTAAGAGATGGTCAGCAGTTGGTACAGAGATGCGGTTCAACAGCGATTTTGGGAATTGTTTTGTGTTCTACTCTGCTGACGTTGAAATTTTGTTGATCGTTCAGTGGGTTAGCACAGTGACATGTACAAATGCACTTTCATACTGTATAGTATTGAGCATTATATGTGTACTATAGTAATGGCCTTAATTTCATTGTACCATTGCTCGACCGTTACAAAACAGTGCAATATGTGAATATGAATGGAAATCCTGGGCCCATAAAGATAATTTTTTGGAAGGACATCCTCGTTGTGGGACGATCTTAAGTAGTTTTGAAACTTGCAAAAAACGACTTGGCTACCATAAGGGTATGTTTTTGAGTGGAGGCATGATATGCTTTTAATTAGATTTGGTTCTTTGAAGCATGCTACGAATACCTAGTGTAGAAGAGAGAGGGGAGGGAGGAGGCTTTTGTGGTCGATAATCGCTTCTGATGTGAAAGAGGTGTTGGAAAAAAGGGACGAAATAATCGAGTGGAAATTAAATAACATAAAGTAGGCGTGTGAGTGCGAGTTGAGCAATGGTGGCGCTCTTAATTAAAGGCTTGCTCTCTTGGAGTTTGAATCCCGCCTGATATGAGCCCGATGATTAGTGTATTTAGGTGTTTGCTTTCCGCCTCACAGATATTTGCAAACATTATGTGAAATACTTCTCGTTGCTTTTTTAAAGGGCTTTTGTAGCAGTTGAATGAGATTGCTACCTCTAAACGATTATTGGATGGTTATGGAGGATTTATCAGCAACTATTATTTAATAAACGATGCTCTCAATGATGGCATATTATATACGAATGACAGTCGATTTTTATAACGTTTATGTGAAAAACATGTGGGCATTGATTGTTGCAGTCTGATAATAAAACAATCCTTGAATGCAGCTTTCATCGAAGTGTCGTTTGTGCTGCGAGATTTGATACGGCACCCATATTAACGTTGTGTATTAAATCCGGCTTCGTTTCCAATCCCCTTAAGTAGAAAGGAACAACGGATTAGCCAAGTATATACACAAGTCAACGAGAAATGAAATAATCTTCGTCTGTTGAAAATAAACATTCATAAAGTAAATGATCCCTTGGAATTGCAGCATTCCTGGAGAAGTTGGCCGAAGTCAAAGTTTTCATTGGGGTTTAAAAAAGTTGGGCTTCTTGGGGAAGGGGAGAGGGGAGGGGAGGGATGGTGTGGACGTAACAATCGACGGATTCATTGAATATCGGAAGTGGATGGCGGCATTTTTGAATGCGGTAGAACCACCTGCTTTTGTGAAGCGTTGCAGGTGTTATGCCGATCAGCTGAAAATCTCGAGACCTTTGATGCCGCTCATTTTTGTTCTTTCATGCTCCCAAGGATGTTTATATATCTGTGCTGTCATGAGTTGTTCATCAAACGCTTTCGCGATTCATCAAAACAGTAAATCCGATACAGTAGTTGCGCTGTTGTTTATATTTCCACAGTCGAGAGATTTAAGCCGTATTGCAGTACGATCCGTAGAAACACTTGCACAAGTGGGTGGACGAAAGGAATTCCTTCTTCCTGCTCGATTGTCCGCTAAAGAGTGTCAAAGTATCGCCGCTTTAACACCTACTTCAGGTGTTAAAGCGGCGATACTTTAACACTCTTTGACACTGTTGTTAACACCTTCGGGCTTTTTTCATGTCGGATGACCATAGATACGAAGTACATGCTTTAAGCTGTCATGTGTATCCGTCAATCAGCCCACCAATCTATCTACGCACTGTCCACAGCATGAAGGCCTCGGGCAAAGCGGTGAAAGATGCGCAACGTGCTAAAATCCACCATAAGAAAGAAAAAGAAATTGAGCAGCGGACGGTCGAAGAACTCGTTGAATATTTCAAGAACATTGCTCCGTTCAACAAGAGATGGCAGGTGGTTGCAGTGTGACAGTTTCATACTGCTGAGATACTTTCTTCATTGAAGTTAGCTGGACGGAGTGGAATTAGCTCGATTAACTTGCTCGCATACTTAGCTAGAGTGCAACCTCTTAGATGAAGATAGAAATGAGTTTGAATGTTTATTCAAATGGCTTTCAGCCTTGCAAAATATTTCAGGAGTGTAGATTATTTACTGCCGTCACGCTGGGGACACTGGAATGATCTTAACGCTTTTCCTTTTTCTGTGCCCCATGTATCTGAAGTGCTTTTACTGGATGCGAATGGAATTGCATATATTCGCTCGGCATTCAGGTTATTAAAAACAATTAACCAAGGAACTTATGGTGTTGTTTTGTCAGTGAAAATGTCCTCACAAATGTGCAAGGTGTTATCAAGGTGGCGAAGTCTATGGCAAGCGACTCTGGAAGCGCTTCGGCGGAATGGGAAGGATTTGTCCTCGAAACGATGTTCAAAAGAGCATGTTTATTTTCTGAATCGAGTTGTCTTTTCATAAGGTCCTTCGCTGATGAACAGAATGCACTAAGAGTGTTCCCTCGTCGTAAAATTGGCACGGAATAGCAGCGCTTGTCGGCTTACGCTAACAAATGAAGAAAGAAGTCGTTGAAGTGTTTGACTGAAGAAAGGAGCTAGAAGGAAAGGCTCGTAGGGAAGGGATACAGTCGATGGTCAAAATATTGCTTCTTTCACCCATCGATAGTTAATGACACGGTGGGGAACTCTTGGTAACCAAAGCTGGTAAAAGACGTCGTTATAGCGTGAACATCTAATCTTGTAAAATGTAATTTTAGCTTCAAAACATAGCCTTAACGATTTGTCTGCATTAGATGCTGTCGTTCGACCAGACCAGACCAACCTGCTGGTCTGTAAAACTCTGGAGGCACGCTCTTTGCAGATTGCTTCCTGATACTGCCATAATGTTTGAAGAGGCCCTTCAAGCTGGTAGTGTGGACTTCTAATGCGATGCAAGATTTGAAACGAAGTAATTATTTCAACTCTAATCAGTAACTTGCATGCTCATGCGAATACCCTTGCGTGGATTGTCTAGGGGACGAATAAGTCACTTTCATCAATCGGACTTCTGTAGGTATGGTGGAGGATGGAGAGTCCTAAAATTCCTTTTGCAGTCTGGAACTTCATCTGTTGTTCCACTTTTCGACAAAAGAATGCTCACAGATCAACACGGAGAGGGTATGGAGTTTGTCGTTCTAGAGAGAGCGGCCCTTCCTGTGAAAGAATATATCTTTTCAGTGAGTCACGAACGCGCCGAATATCTTGAACGATTTTCGCCAAAAAATCAGAGAACGATTTTTGGCGGTGGCTTTATGTACTCAGCAGTCGTTTATGGTCTTTGTGCCTCAGATCTGCAGCTGTATGCTCTCCCGTTTAAATGGACGTTTTTCTACAAAGCATTCAAAGTTTAGGCAGACTCTTTAGAACTAGATGTTATTGGCCTTCGGGCTCTAACGAGCCAGTGGATTTCAGAGGGATGCACTTAAAGTAAACAAAAGTAACTGTAAGGACGTTGGCTGGCTGTTGAATATTATTGTACTGTCTTCATGAAATCGATCTTATTTCGTTGAAAGTTCGCCACAGTGTCTGCTGAACAGCACAGACATCGCTGCAATCTCCTTCTCTGCCCTTCTAGCGCAATGAAAGACGTTCCCATTATTGCGCACAATGCACCCTTCCAGTCCTTGAATGGTTCTGAAAAAACAGGTAACATTCAGATGTATGCTAGTGTTCGCATGGTTCAAGTTACCCACGAAAACGGTGCAGATAACAACTTCAGCAAAAGGGAGTACCTGCCGTACCGAAGAAGTGAGTCTCGTTCCAGGTAGAGGGACCGGTAAGGAAGCTGCGGGCAGCAAACGTATCTCTCCAAATGCTCAAGGGTATCTACGACCTTCATGAGCAAGGTATTTTGACCGCATCATCTTGCTAGTGAATCCTATCCCATCGCACGTTACAGTCTTCCTTGGGGAGAGGTGGAGGGGGAGGGGGGCGGGGTATACCTACGTGCATGAAGGGTATATATCGCAGCACCTGCAAATAAGTGAAGAGCATTGTGTTTGTAAGAGCTATACATATATACTCCCGATCTGCTTTGTAAAATTACTGCTACAGAATAAGATCATCATATTTCTTCGTTATAAATCGAGTCGTTTCAGAAGCTTCTTAAGAATGATGAAGTATTTGCAATACTTGCCTGATGCTTTGAGCGTATTAACCGCGCCTACATCTGGAGCTGAAAAAACCTTTGCGGCTGCGGAAAGCTCATACGCTCCTCCCTTCTCCGTGCACGCATTCGAGGAGTCGTCACTCTAGGTGGGCGAGGCACTTCGGCATTATTATACCTTGGATCTTGGAAGCGTCGCGAAGAAGCAAAGCAGAATTTCGTTGTGTGAATTTCATCTGCAAAAAGTGCAGATTTGTTGCTACAGGTTTACTGCATCGAGATTTGAAGCTCGACAACATGGGTATCTTCTCGACCGAACAACTAATTACGCTGCTTTTCGATTTGGGTATGACACGCATGTACACAGATGGAGAGAGTGACATATGTTCATGCCTCTAACAGTGTTCGATTCGTGAAAATTGAGGAAGATTTTATGTAAGCATAGTGTTTTTTCGTGTAATACTTAATGAATTCACCGTCATAGTTTGGAAGCCGTTACTTGAAATCTGTGGCAGTTTCGAATTTATTGAGACTTGCTGAATGAATCACTTCCGGACTGTTCTCCTTCTTGTCCGATTGACTCTGACTGCATAACCTGTGGTTATGGGAAAAGAGTAGTTTATGAGAGGTGTTGCTCGCACTAAAATCCCAAAAAACGAACTTATTCTGTGACTTAAATACATGCTTGTAAGCGTAATTCGGCGCAAAGACTCTTTTAGTGAACGCAGCTCATGAGGCATTTTGAAAGTTTCGGTTTGCTTCCAAGAGTCCAGAAGATGGAGCTTGGGAGTAAGCGGTTCTAAATGTTTCTGAATTGCTGACGCCTGTAACAAGTGCAATTTAGCCTCGGCGGAAGTGCAACCACCGTATTATATGAATGATTTTGCTACGATCGCATCAGTGACGACGTGTTCAGCCACGCTAAGCCAATATCTGTCAATTCCCGCACATCCTCCACATCGTTAAGTATGAAAAAACCTAACTTGTAGTATGATTTACGTGCACCAGTATCAAAGGACAGCAGAAGCAGAAATGTGTCTATTACTTTTCAACTTGCCAGTAAATTAATGAATAAAGGCAGACCTTATGAAGTCAAACAGTCGGGACCGTGGATCGTTCACATCATGTCAGCGCTGATTGTTTGGATCGACCGTGGGAATTACTGCAAATATAGACGAATAAATAGGGACACTCCAGTATTTAGCACGAAACGTGCTGCCACAATGCATGCAAATCATAAAGAAACTTGAGGAATGTCATCACTTTTGGTATAAGTAGCATAACGAGTAGCTCTGCGTTTTGGTTATTCTTAGAGTCTGATAGATCCCATCTAGCGTCTATAGTTTCTGCTTCGTTCCCGAACAGTACCTCCAGGTGTTTGTGAGGAAAGCTACGAGACTGATTTGTTGCACAATCTCTAGTCCTTTCTGAAAGTTATGTTTTTAACAGCGCCGACTGTGCAGTTGCCGTTTTCTCCGTTTAATTGCTACGGCTCCGTCGTTGTTTGCTTTCTATATTCCAAAAACTTCTCTTCTATCGCGATATCCGTCATCCTCTTTCAACCCTCTTCTTATCTCCGGCTTCCCTCCCCTTATGATATTCCGTGTTTTGTACTACGTTTATAATAAGTCCATCCAACAAAGGCTGCCTGATTTTTTAGTTTCCTTTCCAACGACTTTGAGTCTGCTCCACTTTTTCATGAGATTGCAGCTGTAAAGTGCACCAGTTTAGGTTTATCCGCTGCAATGCTTTACAACTACGAGGGCACTTTATGAGTGCAGACACATTTCATATTGTTTGCACAATGAGAACTGAACTCAGGTCCGGCCACCACGGAAATGTTGCCCATTTCGAGGAACCCCTGAGTGGGCGAGCGAGAGCGCTCAAAAGGGTCGCGAACAAACCCGCTATGATGACCTCATTGCGTGACTCTACGTAACTTCCGAGCTATTTGCCAGCGAAAAGGAACCGGCCCAGCCTCTGCCGTGAACATACAGAAACAACAACATGGTGCGTTTTTTCTCACGTCCTCAATTTAGGGTGCGGTCCATGAAGAATCTACGTCTTGGGTTAAAGTATTTCTTGTCGCTACGAGGAACCGATCTTGATGCCACTTGAATAAACGCAATATGTAATCTTCGATATAGATGTCAATGATTTTAGGATGCTCGTATGACACGTTATCAAATTCTGCCTCTCGTTCCATTAACGTTCTGTAAGGATTTCCTATCATCTTTGACAACTTGATGCAAAAAAGAAACAACTCTCATTTAGGCGCATAAATACCTGAAGACGATGTTCTGTCCAGCCCGTTATCTTCTTCAAAATACGCCGCCTCAATACTATGCGATAAACTTATACTTACAAACAGGTTATCATTATATTCTTGGAGCTCTTTCCATGAGAGCGCTCCGTGAAGGTTCACTTCCCAGTAACGGATATCTCTGAAAATGTGTGATGGTATTTCATCGTCGATGAGGCGCTTCTTCATATCGAATAAATACATACATGCCGGAAACTGTGCACACAGTGGGGCACATCCTACAGCTTAACATCGATGCTGTAACTGTTGAAGAATGCAGTGCAACTTGAGTGGTCAAGTTTGCCGTGTGGGTCGTGCTTGTCGTGAGACCTGAATGTTGCTCGAAAATGCTCTAATGTATCGTCAGTGCCAAATGTTCGCATGGTGACAGAATACACCGACCACATTTGACAGCTTGCGTATGGAATGAAAAGTGATCAGAGTCGCTTCATCTACTCATTGACTCCTCTTGTTAATTATGGACTGTGATGTAAGATACTGTTGTCAGCGTAGATTTATTCATTTTCTCCTCCCAAAAAACACACCAACATCCTTAATCAAGATAACAATGAAATGCTGCGATTGAGCTGCCGAGTTTAATCTGAAACGCGAGGGTTTTCTTGTTTCGGCACATAGATCGTTTCCAGAATACGGTGGACTAGAGTCCCCGTTCGCATTTGTGTGTGCGCCTCTTTAAGGGGAATAACCTTCGAAGAAATAAATTTTCACTTCACTTCGAGAATTCATTCACCGCCTTCATAAGGTGCCACATTTTACCTGTACCGAAATTAACTATTACGACATGTTTGTGCATTCCGTACAAACTCCTCACCGAATTCACATCTCAGACCGAATTTGTGGAGCGCTTCACTAGGAACATGATGCTTCTATTTTGCGCTTGCCTCTGCAAGCGTCAAGCAAAAATATCAGCTTGCCGAGACAGGCGTCTATGATCATTCGAGTGTTTCAATGAGGCAATAGCTCATATTATTTGAAAAGTAGTAGAGACCTCCCTTCCACCAAGGTTACGTATCCAACCAAATTGCAGGAACGAGTCTTTCTGATTGTCTAAAAGAATTCCCCTCTCGAAAGAGAGAGGGGTTTTTTAGAACACAAAAACTGTTTCACGTTCAGAAAAGTCTAAAGAAATTCCATAGTCACAGCTTTTTTTCCACGATTCAACGGTGATCAGTTTCCTGCAGCTGACATAACAGACAGCAGCTCATTTTACAACCGCTGTGAAGCATTTGCAAGTTCAAATGGCCACAAACCTGCAACTTTAGGGAGTTTCTGCAAGGATAAGAAAAGGATTGCCATCTTCTCAGTTCGCTCTACTTCCAGTTTCTTCATTTCATACTTGCAGACAGATCACGCGATTGTTGATTAAAGAGAAAGGAAGCAGCGCCTTTCGAGCTGTTCATGCGCCAGTCTGTGGTAGATGCGTTATAGAAGGGTGATTAGGGTGTCGTATCGATGCGCACCTTTATTTTTGAGTTGTCCTCTTTCATTTTCAAACACGACGAATTAAGACGCAAATGGAAAATGTTGTGGCGCGTTATTTCTCAATTCAATATGACTTGTTTTAAATATATTCCCGTATTTTTCCTCCTCGACAGATCAGAATTATTCTATAGGATTTCCATAAATTGCGATGAGTGACTCTTTCATAACTTAGGTTTTCATACCCTCATAAAGAGTAATAGGGTCTCATTCATTGCACGTTGTGCCTGAGAGTGCTTGTGCTGCAGCGTAATTGTGGACCTGTTCCTTTCTTCAATTCAGAGGTTTCTCACTAATCACACAATCGTTGCCGTAATCGAGTTTTACTGGGATCCACTGAATCTTTAATGGTCCCTCGCATGAATCACTGAAATTTCTCAAAAAAATTCCACAAGAAAGACATCTAAAATAATAAAGGCGGGTAACTCAGACTGTGAATGCAAGCCCTCGGTTGATCAGGAGAAACAAATATCGAAACATCAGTGATGTTGAGTGAAGCGAATGGAAGACACCTCTTATGAGGGAAAGAAGAAACATGCAAGTTGATGGACTGATTTGCCGTGCCGCCAAACTATGGGAACTCTCCATTTACGCTTCGACGTGTGCGGCTGTAGCCTGTATCCAGCGAAGAACGAGTATATCTTATTCTTTCAGCGAACACATCGAAGGTTCCCAATTATCGTCTTCTGGCCGATAAAGTATTCGAGGCAATCAAGGAATTGGAAACCGACGTTAGAAAATCTTCGTACATTAAGCAGAAAGTTAAACGGGAAAGCTGACGGGGGAGAAGGGTGCCGCAGGAATCAGCATGCAAAAATGGATGGTGAACAGAAGGTGGAAATACTGCAACCGAAGAAAGAAGAGGAAGTGAAAAAACAAAAGCCCCAAGAAGAAAAAGTAATCGAAGAAGCAGAACGTCCCGAAAAACACAAACGACTAAGAAGGTGAGTCTTCTGGATGAGCTTTTTCATGTGCAGTAAAAAGCATAAGATGTCACTGCTCTGCAGTACCGGAGATTGAATGCATGGGCTCGATCGCTTGACCTGTCGAAAATAAGCAGCTGATTTTGTTTTTCTGAAATTAGAGCCACTCAGATCGGGATCCTTCCCTTGGTATCGGAACTGAATTCAACGCCTTTAACGCTTCGGTTTTTCTCCCGATGTCAAAAGCAAAAGTTCGTATGCATATTCAGGTACTGAGAGCGAGAGAGATGTTACACTGCGTGATATAACTATGTGTCTGGACAGCAGTTTGGCCAAGGATGTTCCCATGTTATCGCGAATACTTGATGCATTTCTCAATGACCTAACCAACATAAAACCAAAATTACTGAATCACTGGGACGAAATTTGCCTCATTCTCATCGATTCTACTCAACAGATCTTCGCTATCCCTCCTCACTGTCACTGCTTCGAAAAATCCCTAGACATTTACGCCTATTGCTGCTCCTTATTTGATGTTATACTATCTTTGAGTAAACAAGAATGCATCAAGATGAAAGCGTTTCATATGTACCATAGCTATTCAAAATTCCTTGCAGTTTCGCCAGGTCTCGCATAACGTCGTTGTGACCTGTGACCGTGACTAATTTATGAGGCACTTTTCGTGTATCTCTGGAAAGTTCTTGCCGACTGAGGAGCATTTTGAGGAAGGACTATGTTTTCGATCAATAATTTAAGGCGATGACTGGTCACGTTACCACGAATATCTGAGATTGTTATTGCAATTTTTATGGAAAAATAGGATCTAGATGGATTCTTATACTGAAAAGACCTGTAACCACCAGCAGAGGTGGATGGCCTATATTAAACCACAGCTAGTGGAGTGTTCAGTGTTCGATATTCTCTTCTGTAAACGCTTTGTTCCCTTGCTTTGTGGAAATTCCCTAGTGCAGCCGCCTAACATTTCCGCGATGACCTCCATCTCGGAGTACCGGAGAGCCTGATCCGGATCGAAGAGGGAAGCGTGGCTCCTACCTGAACATGAAATTCAAGACCTCAGGCGTGGGACCAAACAGAATGTGGACATGCTAGACAAGCATATGTTACGCAGTGCACCGAACAAAATAAGTGATGAAATTTTTCACACGCAGAGAAGTTGGATATTGTAAGGAAAAGTTAGGAGACAAAAGTGAAACGGATTCGGTGAATATCGCAAAGACTTGAAGATTTTTGAAAAGAATAGCAATAGAAAGGGAAATGATGAAAAAGGTGAACTTTGGGGAAACGCGAAACTTTGAAGAGTTGAGAGTGGTGCGGGAAAGGTTACGTTCATGGATAACGTATGTGATGCGTTCGCATAAACATCGGATATCGAGAATCGCATTCATCGAAATAATTGCCATTTGGAGTGAATAAAACAGTTTTTTTTAGGGCAGCATGCAGGCTGGCTTTTTGCTTTGCATCAGAAGTTCTAAGAAGCGAACAGACCCCAAATCTGTGATTTATTGGAGAGAAGTGAAGCAAAACGAACGGCCCAAACCAGATCCATCGCTGACACAGACAAACTGCATCTGAAGGCGTGTTCAGAGTGATGATTCAAATGCCGACATACAGAAAATGTACAAAATAATTTCGGGTGGACAAAGAGAGGTGGGAACGCGTCTGTCAAGCAAACCTTGCAAACTTCCTCCCCTCAGAAAAATATGGCGATTGGAAAAAAAAGGGGACGAAGCGCTCGAAGTTGAAAACAATTTCAGCGTACGCTGCATCAGCACGCTGAATTCATGTCTTGTGTGAACAAAAGCTTGCAAGAAGAACACTCAAACTGTCATTCACAGGCAGCAGCGCTCCTTAAAAAGTGCTGCGGATGAAATTTCTGAGGGAAGACCCACGAATTTGGCATTTCTGATACCTGAAATACCCGGATTCTGTAGCGCAGCACCTCACGAATAACTGGACGAGGAAAACAAGTGCAAGATGTTCATAAATAAGGCTTTGTTTCGAACGTAAAACCTGTGTGGGGAGGGGGGAAGAGGGGTAGACCAAGCTTCGAAGCATTATTCATTTAAGAAAATTATACTCTCCACTGAAAAACTGACCACACTGGACATTACTTCTAAACTGTTTTTTCAACACGAGCGGTCGTCCTGCGAAGAACTCGTACTGTGACTTTATTGATATTAAGGTTTTTCTTTCTTCATTAGTCGTAAAGAGGCATAGATAACAGGCAAGAGAACGAATCATTTCTGGCATGGTCATGTGTCATAACACAGCGCTGTGGCTGCAGCGAGTGATTATCATACCACTTAAAGTATGAGAAGTTCGTTGTTGGCAAGTTGTCTGTTGCCGCTTTGTGGCCAGTTAGTGTTCGGTGGAAGACTTTTCTTCATTGCAAGGTGAAGACAGCAAAAAGACGTAAGACTGGCAAGGAACTTGACGAGATTTGGGGAAACATGAACAGATGAATGAGCGGAATCGCGTCAACTTCAGCCCAGTGTGATTTTGTGATGAACGTATCCACTGACACGATGATGAAAGGAACTTGAGCGGAAAAAATGATTGCTCAGCATGAAGTGATCGAATAACAGTCAATCGTTTTAACCTCTAGCCAAGCTCTATGTCTCCAAGACGCACGCTGTTTCGTGCACAACTCATTAATGTGAACAACTGGAAACACCGGCAAAAGCATCACGCTTTCCGCAATAATTTTGCCAGAGTTAAGCAGTGAGCGAAATTTATGTGATTCCCTCGGCTTTTCACGAAATCCTCCTCAGATAAGGTTCTTCGTCCACTCTGACGGCATGATGTTAATCCGCTAACACTGCCTAGAAAATTCCGCGACTATGAGGACAAGATGTTCCATATGCTCCGAAACTGAGCGAACAGGTGAGAAAACCTCATAGAGAAAAGGGTTTAAACGAAGAAGGGGCATTCCACGAAAGTCCCCTCTTCGTTTATTAACGCTCCATGATGCCAGCAGTTTACAGATGAAATCTGTTCGCCAGGTGCCATGGGTAAACAGCTCCTTTATCTGCGATACGGATAATTGATAAAACATCACTACATCGATTTACTTCTCTGTCATTCGATCCTCTCGTGCATGTACGCAACGACCTTATCTGACGGCCAAAATACAAGAACTCGTATCGTGATAGGCTCTACGAAATTTTGCTTTCACTGAATTTTGTGTCCAAAACACACGATGGCAATGTCCAAAACAAATGGATTATGGTTGGGGCATTCATGACTCACAAAATATGAGCGCGGTACGAGTGGATGGAAATGGAGATCTTTTGCAAGAAAGTTGTCACAACACACTGAAACAATTATGATGTTAATCCTCTGACGGCATGATGTTAATGGCACAGTCATGCTGCTAAGTGAAGAGATACAAACGCAACGAACGAATCGTCCTCGAACGGACGAAGGTCATATGCGCAAGTGCTCAGCAACGATTGAAATAGGTTGCTAACATATGCAACGTCTCATCGGTTCACTGAGATCATCAGATCGAATCAAATCGTTAGTGAGGAAGTCGCGAATTGGCTAAATTTCTGCTTCCACGATGTAAATTTGTGGCACCTTGATATTTGGCAAACAGTTTGCAATGTTTCCTTTCAAGAAAAATGGAGCTACAATTCAGTAAGACCTTGCAATCGAAAATACTTCAATGTGTTCAACCTGGTATGTGAACATCAAAAACGGTTCGAAGAGCGAGTTGCATTTTTACCGGTCAAACGGCGACTCTCCAAGTTTGACTGGAATGAAGCTGAAACTTCACAACAGTTTACCACGTTTCTCCCATGAGCAGTACTACCACATAACGTCTTAAAATGGTGTATTCACTCCTCCGTCCCGCTGCACATGAAAACGCATGAATCATCAACAGGTGGGCCATCAACTCCGTTCATCCAATTCCCTTCACATCTGCAGCAACAAGAAGACAAAATTTCATCAGAGCAAGCTGCTGGCCTATAATCTGTAACACTGTGCAGAATGGAACTCAACAGTAAGACCTGACGAGCTGTGTACCACTCCGACTTTGTCTTCTCCTTGATTACGAACATTTCGGTAAGCTGAAGGATCGAAGAATCCAAAATTCATCAAAAGTTTATTACAGAAACGTACAAGGGACTGCATTAAAAATGCTGACATAAAAATCAACAGGAAGTAGGAAGAATATGCAAGAGAAATGGCCAGGATAAGAAACTCAAAAGATAGAAACTCGTTCCAACGACTACACCGGCTCAAAATGCTCACCCAAACATGAATCGCAAACATCGCAGTTAGATGATGCTTACGTAGGTCGAAATGCGCAACCATTTCTCACAAATGACTGCGTCGACCTTCAACTGACAACACGCAATCATAAACTTTCTGCAAGTGACCGACTACGTAGCATCAGACAACGCAGACAGCACTACGCAAGATAATCAGATAACGCATGGGAAGACCAATTAATAAAGCATACGTAATAAAACGTGCAGATATTGGAAATTTACAAAGTATGCAGAAACGGCGGATATCATATATTGTAAAAATATAGAGGTACAACTCATATTAAAACGCAACATGGCGACCTCAGCTGATGGGCAGTCTTCACGATCCGCCTTGCTGAACATGTTTCATACCTCTAACTTGGACTGGATGCGCCCAACAAAGCCAAGCACGCTATACACTTTAACTGAGATCTTTAAAGCACAGTTTTGCGGAGCTCTAGAAGCGGTATGGCTCATTACGTTCTGCATGCCTATGCTTTTTTCCCTTCGCAACACCCCCTTATAAAAAATGTCATTTCAAAAGCACAATCATTCAGCTGCCGCGAAACTGTAGGTATTCACCCTGGCTGCCACAAAAGAATTGAAAAATTTATAAAGATTTGCAACGGACGCATACTGTTTGATGCGGGAATGGAACCTACCACAGGAGACAATAAATGACAGCAGTCATAACAACGGAACGACAGGAAGTGAGAAGAATTACTACAGCAATGCAGGCCAAAGGAAACCGGTTTAAGTCTGATGATATTACTTTGTTTTTCACGACAGCACCTCTTCACAAAAAACAATCACAACAGTTAAAAGAGCAAATTGCATACGGACAGCTGCATCTCTTCCTCTCTCAACTAAGCAAGGGACAGCAGGAAGCGCAAAGACATTTCGAGAGACTGATCTATACGGGAAGCGAAATAAAGACATCTGAGGAAAGATGTCTTCACTTTGAGGAAAAAATACACACGAAACAAGGAAAGTGGCAAAAAAACATGCTCAAAAGTGTCAACACAGTAAAAAAATACAGACTGCTAAACGAAGATATATTAGGTGTCACAAAAATAACAAATCCAAATTCGAAAAACAATGTCGCCAGATATTTAGAAACGCTTTAGGTCGAAAGACAGCACCGCCGATTCATCGCAGGAAACAGGCTGCACACCGAGGATTATATCAGCCTCCTTGTATAACGCCTCTTTCAACGAAACCACGACCACCTGCCCATTCTTCTGCGCGTGCTCCTTTAGAAAGCCTCCCAGCTTAAAATACCCCGTTTATATATGCGCATAGATGCAAAAAACACTGTTGCGATGCCAAAAAAACAATACCAATAGGAATGTGTAGTGAATATTGCAGCCGACGTAAGTGTTGCTAGTTTTCAATTTTCGCAACGACGAGAGATCTTCGCTGATGCATCTTTCTAGCTGATCGATTCTCGAATGAGATCAATAATGAACGAACTGCATATTCAATCATGTGCAACTGTATATTGATTCGCGCAGTTGCGAGCAATTCTCGCAGCTGTAAGACGTTTTAGATTTTGTGAACATCGCTAACCAATCGAATAAACTTGACTTGACTGTGCAAGCGATCCTCTTAAAAAATCTGGCCCGAGAGTAGCCGACATTAGTTGATACCAGCCAATTCGAAAAATTTATATCAGACAATCACTTTCCAATCGGGAGTCCCTCGTACTGAGAGGATACTGCTGAATTACTGATATTTTCGATCTTCGGCCTTCTGAATTAGTGTTTGGAGCTCAGCGCTATCCCTTCTCATGAAAGATCTACTCACAGTGCCTCGCCTTAAGATTTAAATCAACAAATTTAATCGTGGGGGTTTACAAGATCGGAAAATCCAGACGCCGTATGCATATCATAGTGCGAATTTAGTGACTGCGAGCTGAAGAAACAACTGTGGATGCTTTCAAATAGCCTATCATGCCTTGCGTCGATGACGAGTTGAAAGCAACCTAGCATTTGTTCGCAAGTACTGCACAAGATTCAAACGTATTTTGTTGTCTTTTACAAGGGCTTGGACAGACTTTTCTCGTTCCTTACGAGTCCATGAATTCCTTCCAAATGTCGACGCTGTCTCGGCTGTAAGATCGATTGAGCACTGGCTACACAATCGGCAATGGTGACTTTTCACCTCCGTTCGGATATTCCATCTCTGCCTATTCAACTGCAAATCCGTATCCACATGAATGAAAAGGCAGAGTCCAAAACAGAGGCAACATTTCACTGCCGATC
The DNA here is from genome assembly GCA_037576465.1 of Parascaris univalens. Classification (NCBI taxonomy): domain Eukaryota; kingdom Metazoa; phylum Nematoda; class Chromadorea; order Rhabditida; family Ascarididae; genus Parascaris; species Parascaris univalens. The sequence goes on from JBBHLZ010000030.1 coordinate 47,186, forward strand.
AGGAAATGCAGCACAGTGAACCGTGATGTCCTATGTCGTCTTGACATCTTCAAGGCTCGGTATTCATTCTATCCGTTCACACAGTTTCGTTACTATTCTTAATTACATCATTCGCCAAACGAAATCTTCAAGTTGAGTATGTAATCATTTTACCAAAAAAGTATACTAAAATAAGAACGAATAACTTGCCGAGAATTGATGCAAACTAATCCTAATAATTTTAAGGAGTAACACAAATACATCAACAATGTACACTGCTCGTCGCTTTATTTTCTCGAACTTTTTGGATAAGAAATTGGTCTTCAGCACACTTCTTATTCCAGTGCAATACAATATTATCACAGTTCTCTTACATATAGCCACAATGCAAATATTCTTCCTTTATAAGAATTTCATAAAATTTGCTATCATCAATATTTCGAAAATCATGCAAATGCATTCAGCATCGAAAATATGCATCTCCAGCTATGGCAAAGATTTCTATTTCGAAAGATGTGCCGATGACACATCATGAATTGCAACTTTCCGAAAATTATCCCTTTTGCAACTTTCCATGGAAATATATCTCCTAATATAACCGCGTTTTTCAAGCTCCTATTTCCACAGGCGATTCTGAGAACTCAAACCCTCCCGCAGAGACCCTCATAGTGGGTGGAAAGCTTCTCCGCTCCCGTGGGGCATAACTCATCTTGCCTACGGCAATGGCCGCCATTCAAAGGGACTTGTTTCAGACGCCGTTCTGGATGTGCAAAGTTCTAAAGAAATAACTAGAATAAGCTCATGCAAGGTTTCAGAAATTGACGGTTTGAAGGCAGAGTTCGCGTCACTCAAGTCATGGACACCCCAGAAGACTGCGCAGACTGCGTTCGCTGCGAACAAAACACGAATCGATACAACAATGTACCATGCTACGACGACACTCGCGTCGTCCTGAAGTACGTTTCGTCAACATACACATCGAAAGTTTCATGGCTCAACACACTTCTCCTTCTATAGTTTGCATTTTAGAACTCAGGCAATATCGACCAGACACCTAACTCATGAACGCACTACCGCACTGGAAGAAAGATGTATACGAATATTGCAATCCTTCTTCTCCCCTCTCACAACCTCTCGTCTTACACATCGAAACCATCCCCCCTCCCCCCTTTCCGAGCATTCCTTTCGTCAGAGAATGCTACAGCTCGAATTTTTCGAGTTCTTTCCTCGTAGCTCCAATCCCCCACCTTTACTTGCAAAGTGTGGCTTATATTAGACGAAAGGTGCGCAGTCAAGTTCAAGAAGTGGTAATTACAACAACGGCAATGTGCTGTCCATAGGAAGGTCGATGGTAAAGATTGCAGGTAAGAGTTAGGCCACGTCTGGCCCCCGTACCCCTTTTGCGCAAAGGACGAAACCATAAAGATAGTATTTTACAGATAGAAGTCAAAAAATAACTTGGTTGACTTTGTTGGACGCTAAGATAAGCTACTTGAATTACCTCTATCCGTTACTTGTTAGATCGCTATTCGAGAAAGGATTCATTGAAGAAATGCTCGCAACTGATATGCAATGCGTTGCTAATGTTCCACAACACCACTTAACGTGAACATCAAGCTTGTCTTGCCTACACCTATTTTATTGCATAGGAAAGTCGGATGTCATCAGACAACGTTATTTTATTAACGAGTGAGAATTTCTGCTCTTCCGGCTCTCATTAATGGATATTATTCGCATATCCTTTAAGCTACATAAACGAATCCCATAAATGCAAAATTATGCGAAAGAAATACAAAAATTTCTATGCTAATTTTAACACATTACGAGTTTGCCCATCAAATGAATTCTTGCATTATCTATGTGTGACCATCTTATTTGCGATCTTGCGTTCTTATTCAGTTTAATTCAGATTTGATGTGCCGCCGGAAGTCGACTACATTCATGCTAATTATGTGAAAACAAACTTGTGCAAGCTTGATAATAAATTCATCTGCACACAAGTGAGTGTAGAACTTTCATCATTCTATTCACAATAGTTCATATCTGTCTGTTCAAAGTAAATGTCATTTTCATTTCTGCGCATTTTCTCTTCAGCTTGTTAAAAAATCCTCCAACTTCAAGTGCTTCTTTCTCTTCGGCAGGATTATTGACGGCTGAATATCATATTTTCACATATTCGTTATATCAAATCGTTTTCTTCTACGTATAGGTTCTTATAATAAACTGAAAACTGATGCAATGAGGGAATGGAGTGAACCAGTTATGATTGCTTAAGGGTCCAATGGATACAACGATTAATGA
>JBBHLZ010000031.1:0-49405 GCA_037576465.1 Parascaris univalens
TTTTTGTAAAAATTTTGCAGGCTGTCTGTGATTTTCCCGAAAATTTTGCATGTTTTCAATGATTTCCTGAAAAATTTCGCAGGATATCAACGATCTTCCTGAAAATTTTGCATGTGTTCGTTGATTTTCCTGGTGAATTTTGCAGGATATCAATGATTTTCCTGGAAATTTTGCATGTCTTCAATGATCTTCCTTGAAAATTTTGCAGGATATCAATGATTGTACTGAGAACTTTTGTATTGTAAGTGCTTTATGTCAAAATTTTGCAGGATATCTATGGTTTTCCTGAAAATTTTGCATGTTTTCAGTGATTTTTCTGAAAAATTTTGCAGGATATCGATGATTGCACTGAAAATTTTTGTACTATATTGCGATTTTTTCAAAATTTTGCAATCTGTATTTGATCTTCCTCAATATTTTGCATGTTTTCAATGATTTTCCTGAAAGATTTTGCAGGATATCAATGGTTATCCTGATAATTTTGCTGGATATCAATGGTTTTCCTGAAAATTTTTGCAGGATATTGTGATTTTTGTCAAAACTTAGCAGGCTGTCTGCGATTTTCCTGAAAATTTGCACGTCTTCAATGATTTCCTGAAAGATTTTGCAGGATATCAATGATTTTTCTGAAAATTTTGCATGTTTTCAGTGATTTTCCCGGAGAATTTTGCAGGATGTCAATGAGTTTCCTCGAAAATTTCCATGTTTTCGACGATCTTTCTGAAAAGTTTTGAAGGATATGAATGATTGTACTGAAAATTTTTGTAGGAAATGGTGATTTTTGTCGAAATTTTGCAGGCCGTCTGTGATTTTCCTGAAAATTTTGCGTGTTCTCAATGATTTTCCGGAGAAATTCTGCAGGACATCAATGATTTTCCCCAAAATTTTGCATCCTTTCAATGATTTTGCTGACAATTTTGCATGTTTTCAATGATTTTGGTGAAAAATTCTGCAGGATATATTGATTTTTGTCAAAAATTTTGCAGGATATGAATGATCTTCCGGCAATTTCTGCAGCCCATGGGTGATTTTTCTGAAGAATTTTGCAGGATGTCAATGATTTCTTTGAAAATCTTGCATCTTTTCTCTTTTTTCAATGAAAAATTTTGCGGCATATCAGTGATTTTCCTGAAAATTCCTCTAGGATATGGGTGATTTTTGTCAAAAATTTTGTATTATATCCACGATTTTTCTGAAAATTTTGCGTCTTTTCTATCATTTCCCTGAAAATTTTGCATCTTTTCAATGACTTTCCTGAACAGTTTTGCAGGGTATCAATGATATTCGGGAAAATTTTGTATGTTTTCAATTTTTCTTGGGAATTTTGCAGAATATTAATGATTTTACTGAAAAATTTGCATGTTTTCAATGATTTTCCTGAAAAATTTTGCAGGATATCAATGATTTTCCTGAAAATTTGCATGTTTTCAATGATTTTACTGAAAAATTTTGCAGGATATCAATGATTTTCCTGAAAATTTTGCATGTTTTCAATGATTTTCCTGAAAATTTTGCATGTTATCAATGATTCTTTCAAAATTTGCAGGATGTCAATGATTTTCTGAAAATTTTGCATGTTTTCAATGATCTTTCTGAAAATTTTGCAGGATATCAATGATTTTTATGAAAATTTTTGAAAGATATGTGTGATTTTATCCAAAATTTTGCAGGATGTCTATGATTTTCCTGAAAATTTTGCATCTTTCAATGATTTTCCTGGAAAATTTTGCAGGGTATCAGGATTTTCCTGAAAATTTTGCATCTTTTCAATGATTTCATTGAAAATTTTGCATATTATCAATGATCTTCCTAAAAAATTTTGCAGGATATAAACGATTTTCCTGAAAAATTTTGCGGGATGTCAATGATTTTATTTAAATTTTGCAGGATATCACAGATTTTCGGAAAATTTTGCATGTTTTCAATGATTTTACTGAATAATTTTGCAGGATATCAATGATTTTACTGGATAATTTTGCAGGATATCAATGATTTTCGGGAAAATTTTGAATGTTTTCAATGATTTTACTGAATAATTTTGCAGGATATCAATGATTTTCCTGAAAATTTTGCAGGATTCAATGATTTTCCTGAAAATTTTGTAACATGTCAAAGATTTTAATGAAAATTTTGCAGGATATCATTGATTTTTATGAAAATTTTTGTGCGATATGGGTGATTTTTATCAAAAATTTTGCAGGATATCTATGGTTTTAGAGAAAATTTTGCAGGATAGCAATGATTTTAATGAAAGTTTTGCAAGATATCAATGATTTTAATGAAAGTTTTGCAGGATATCAATGATTTTAATGAAAATTTTGCAGGATTTCAATGATTTTGATGGAAATTTTGCAAAATGTCAAAGATTTCAATGAAAATTTTGCAGGATATCGATGATTTTAATGATAATTTTGCAGGGTATCAATGATCTTAATGAAAATTTTGCAGGATATCAAGGATTTTAATGAGAATTTTGCAACATATCAAGATTTTGTGAAAAATTTCGCTGAATATCAATGATTTTAATGAAAATTTTGCTGGATATCAATGATTTTAGTGAAAATTTTGCAGGATATGGGTGATTTTCGTCAAAAATTTTGCAGGACATCAATGATTTTAATGAAAATTTTGCAGGATATCAATGATTTTAATGAAAATTTCTGCTTTATATGGGTGGTTTTTGTCAATAATTTTGCAGGGTATCAATGATCTTAATGAAAATTTTGCAGATATCAACGATTTTAATGAAAGTTTTGCAAGATATCAAGATTTTAGTGAAAAATTTCGCTGAATATCAAGATTTTAGTGAAAAATTTGCTGAATATCAATGATTTTAATGAAAATTTCTGCTGGATATGGTGGTTTTTGTAAATAATTTTGCAGGATATCGATGATTTTAATGAAAATTTTGCAGGATATCAATGATTTTAATGAAAATTTTGCAGGATATCAATGATTTTAATGAAAGTTTTGCAACATATCAAGATTTTAGTGAAAAATTTCGCTGAATATCAATGATTTTAGTGAAAATTTTGCAGGATATCGATGATTTTGGTGAAAATTTGCAACATGTCAAAGATTCTAACGAAAATTTTGCAGGATATCATGATTTTTATGAAAATTTTGCAACATATCAAGATTTTAGTGAAAAATTTCGCTGAATATCAATGATTTTAATGAAAATTTTGCAGGATATCAATGATTTTAACGAAAATTTTGCAGGATATCAATGATTTTGCTGAAAATATCAATGATTTTAATGAAAATTTTGCAGGATATCAGTGATTTTAGTGAAAATTTTGCAGGATATCAATGATTTTAATGAAAATTTTGCATAACATCAATGATTTTAATGAAAATTTTGCAGGATATCAAAGACTTTAATGAAAATTTTGCAGCATATCAATGATTTTAATGAAAATTTGCAGGATATCATCGATTTTTATGAAAATTTTGCAACATATCAAGATTTTAGTGAAAAATTTCGCTGAATATCAATGATTTTAATGAAAATTTTGCAACATATCAAGATTTTAGTGAAAAATTTCGCTGATATCAATGATTTTAATGAAAATTTCTACTGGATATGGGTGGTTTTTTGTAAATAATTTTGCAGGATATCAATGATTTTAATGAAATTTTGCAGGATATCAATGATTTTGATGAAAATTTTGCAAAATGTCAAAGATTTTTTAATGAAAATTTTGCAGGATATCGATGATTTTAATGAAAATTTTGCAGATATCAGTGATTTTAGTGAAAATTTTGCAGGATATCAATGATTTTAATGAAAATTTTGCAGGATATCAATGATTTTAATGAAAATTTTGCAAGATATCAGTGATTTTAGTGAAAATTTTGCAGGATATCAATGATTTTAATGAAAATTTTGCATAATATCAATGATTTGATGAAAATTTTGCAAAATGTCAAAGATTTTATGAAATTTTGCAGGATATCATCGATTTTTATGAAAATTTTGCAACATATCAAGATTTTAGTGAAAAATTTCGCTGAATATCAATGATTTTAATGAAAATTTTGCAGGATATCAATGATTTTGCTGAAATATCAATGATTTTAATGAAAATTTTGCAACATGTCAAGATTTTAGTGAAAAATTTCGCTGAATATCAATGATTTTAATGAAAATTTTGCAGGATATCAATGATTTTAGTGAAAATTTTGCAGGATATGGGTGATTTTCGTCAAAAATTTTGCAGGACATGAATGATTTAATGAAAATTTTGCAGGATATCAATGATTTTAATGAAAATTTTCTGCTTTATATGGGTGGTTTTTGTCAATAATTTTGCAGGGTATCAATGATTTTAATGAAAATTTTGCAGGATATCAACGATTTTAATGAAAGTTTTGCAAGATATCAAGATTTTAGTGAAAAATTTCGCTGAATATCAAGATTAGTGAAAAATTTCGCTGAATATCAATGATTTTAATGAAAATTTTGCTGGATATGGGTGATTTTTGTAAATAATTTTGCAGGATATCGATGATTTTAATGAAAATTTTGCAGGATATCAATGATTTTAATGAAAATTTTGCAGGATATCAATGATTTTAATGAAAGTTTTGCAACATATCAAGATTTTAGTGAAAAATTTCGCTGAATATCAATGATTTTAGTGAAAATTTTGCAGGATATCGATGATTTTGGTGAAAATTTGCAACATGTCAAAGATTCTAACGAAAATTTTGCAGGATATCATCGATTTTTATGAAAATTTTGCAACATATCAAGATTTTAGTGAAAAATTTCGCTGAATATCAATGATTTTAATGAAAATTTTGCAGGATATCAATGATTTTAACGAAAATTTTGCAGGATATCAATGATTTTGCTGAAAATATCAATGATTTAATGAAATTTTGCAGGATATCAGTGATTTTAGTGAAAATTTTGCAGGATATCAATGATTTTAATGAAAATTTTGCATAACATCAATGATTTTAATGAAAATTTTGCAGGATATCAAAGACTTTAATGAAAATTTTGCAGCATATCATGATTTTAATGAAAATTTTGCAGGATATCATCGATTTTTATGAAAATTTTGCAACATGTCAAGATTTTAGTGAAAAATTTCGCTGAATATCAATGATTTTAATGAAAATTTTGCAACATATCAAGATTTTAGTGAAAAATTTGCTGAATATCAATGATTTTAATGAAAATTTTGCAGGATATCAATGATTTTGTAAAAAATTTTGCAGGATATCAATGATTTTGATGAAAATTTTGCAAAATGTCAAAGATTTTAATGAAAATTTTGCAGGATATCGATGATTTTAATGAAAATTTTGCAGGATATCAATGATTTTAGTGAAAATTTTGCAGGATATCAACGATTTTAATGAAAATTTTGCAGGATATCAATGATTTTAATGAAAATTTTGCAGATATCATGATTTTAGTGAAAATTTTGCAGGATATCAATGATTTTAATGAAAATTTTGCATAATATCAATGATTTTGATGAAAATTTTGCAAATATCAATGATTTTAATGAAAATTTTGCAGGATATCATGATTTTAATGAAATTTTGCAACATATCAAGATTTTAGTGAAAATTTCGCTGAATATCAATGATTTTAATGAAAATTTTGCAGGATATCAATGATTTGCTGAAAATATCAATGATTTTAATGAAAATTTTGCAACATATCAAGATTTTAGTGAAAAATTTCGCTGAATATCAATGATTTTAATGAAAATTTCTGCTGGATATGGGTGGTTTTTGTAAATAATTTTGCAGGATATCGATGATTTTAATGAAAATTTTGCAGGATATCAATGATTTTAATGAAATTTTGCAGGATATCAACGATTTTGATGAAAATTTTGCAAATGTCAAAGATTTTAATGAAAATTTTGCAGGATATCATTGATTTTTATGAAAATTTTGTGCGATATGGGTGATTTTTATCAAAAATTTTGCAGGATATCTATTTTTAGAGAAAATTTTGCAGGATATCAATGATTTTAATGAAAGTTTTGCAAGATATCGATGATTTTAATGAAAATTTTGCAGGATATCAATGATTTTAGTGAAAATTTTGCAGGATATCAATGATTTTAATGAAAATTTTGCATAATATCAATGATTTTGATGAAAATTTTGCAAAATGTCAAATTTTAATGAAAATTTTGCAGGATATCAATGATTTTAACGAAAATTTTGTAGGATATCTGATTTTCGTCAAAAATTTTGCCGGATATCAATCATTTTAATGAAAATCATTTCACGCAACGCAGCGACGCCTTCGCGCAACGCAACGACGCCTCTTCAGATACGATATCTCATTTCACGCAACGCAGCGACGCCTTGCGCAACGCAACGACGCCTCTTCAGATACGATATCTCATTTCACGCAACGCAGCGACGCCTTGCGCAACGCAACGACGCCTCTTCAGATACGATATCTCATTTCACGCAACGCAGCGACGCCTCTTCAGATACGATATCTCATTTCACGCAACGCAGCGACGCCTTGCGCAACGCAACGACGCCTCTTCAGATACGATATCTCATTTCACGCAACGCAACGACGCCTCTTCAGATACGATATCTCATTTCACGCAACGCAACGACGCCTCTTCAGATACGATATCTCATTTCACGCAACGCAGCGACGCCTTCGCGCAACGCAACGACGCCTCTTCAGATACGATATCTCATTTCACGCAACGCAGCGACGCCTTCGCGCAACGCAACGACGCCTCTTCAGATACGATATCTCATTTCACGCAACGCAGCGACGCCTTCGCGCAACGCAACGACGCCTCTTCAGATACGATATCTCATTTCACGCAACGCAACGACGCCTCTTCAGATACGATATCTCATTTCACGCAACGCAACGACGCCTCTTCAGATACGATATCTCATTTCACGCAACGCAACGACGCCTCTTCAGATACGATATCTCATTTCACGCAACGCAACGACGCCTCTTCAGATACGATATCTCATTTCACGCAACGCAACGACGCCTCTTCAGATACGATATCTCATTTCACGCAACGCAACGACGCCTCTTCAGATACGATATCTCATTTCACGCAACGCAGCGACGCCTTCGCGCAACGCAACGACGCCTCTTCAGATACGATATCTCATTTCACGCAACGCAGCGACGCCTTCGCGCAACGCAACGACGCCTCTTCAGATACGATATCTCATTTCACGCAACGCAGCGACGCCTTCGCGCAACGCAACGACGCCTCTTCAGATACGATATCTCATTTCACGCAACGCAACGACGCCGTCTTCAGATACGATATCTCATTTCACGCAACGCAACGACGCCTCTTCAGATACGATATCTCATTTCACGCAACGCAGCGACGCCTTCGCGCAACGCAACGACGCCTCTTCAGATACGATATCTCATTTCACGCAACGCAGCGACGCCTTCGCGCAACGCAACGACGCCTCTTCAGATACGATATCTCATTTCACGCAACGCAGCGACGCCTTCGCGCAACGCGAACGACGCCTCTTCAGATACGCATATCAGATCGATTTCATTTCAACGCAGCGACGCCTTCGCGCAACGCAACGACGCCTCTTCAGATACGATATCTCATTTCACGCAACGCAACGACGCCTCTTCAGATACGATATCTCATTTCACGCAACGCAGCGACGCCTTCGCGCAACGCAACGACGACTCTTCAGATACGATATCTCATTTCACGCAACTCTCATTTGCTCATATCTCATTTCCTTTCATCAGGGCAACCATCAAGCTGTCTGACGGCATATCCACGTCAACAGGGATGTTCTGCTTTCCGCTGTCGATTGCTGCCGAAATGATGCGTAGGATTATGGTTATGTATGCATTGAGTACTATAAAAGTAGTGGATTTTTCTCCCTTTTTTTTCAAATTGAGAATTACTCGAAGGTATTTTGGGAGCGCCTTGAGGAGCTTTCAAATCACGATCGTATCCTCGCTACTATCGGAAAGGTTTGCTTCATTTACATTTATTGAACTGTTTGGTTTCTTATTGTTTCCTGCAACTTTATATATGGGACTGAACTAACTGGAGATTGTGGGGAAAAAATTAGCTAGGGAAAGTCGAGCACTTAACCTGTTTTAAGTGGAGCCAGTCCAGTTCCTAGTAGGATGGTTCATGTCTGACGCTGTGATATGTGCACGTCTTTGGCGTATTTTGTTTTACATCTCAAGGTTCAAATATTTATCTACAGGCGGATTTTTATGCAAAATGATGGGGCATTATTTTATGTTATGCGATTGATGAAGAGATCATGCAGAAGTCGAATGACGTGGTTTTGCATTTTCTTTATCATTGGCGATATGGAAACTTACGTCCAATTTTTACCTCATAACCACCAGTTGTTACTCAAATATCTTTTAAAAGTTTGTTTAATAAAAAACGCACATGTGTGTGCAGTACTGTGCATAGAAACGTATGTTTTAAGTAGTCGATAAGGTAAAAATATTGATATATTTACATAGTTTCACTGTTCGATGATCTGCTGTGGTTTTTTCTTTAATCCTGTGGATAGCTGCAGTATGAATCTTTGTGGAAAAAAATATGAAAAAAAAACTTTACATGCAGTATTGAAATCATTTTGTGTGTGGTAGAGAAATTCTTGGTTTATCTTCATAAGTTTCAATATTTTCGAAATGTGAGCTCAAAATTTTAGGGTGAGGCCCTAATGCAGCGTCGTCAGAGCATTAAGAAGGCGCTTGACGAGAAGATTGCCAAGTATAAGGCACCGTTTCATCAATTACGCATTCAGTATGGCAAAAAAATAGCAAAAACTACACTGAGGAGGAGGACCAGTCTGTTTTACTTCCTCTTTGTTTCTAATTTTTTTTTGTATTAAGTATTTGTTCGATTTAACGGGCGGGAAGACTTGGAAGATGTCCATCGATCAAGGGTTGAGAGAGGAGTGGTGAGAATTTAGTGAGGTTTTGTTCGATGTTTTTTCCCAAGCTTTTTATCTCATCAAATCCTTGCTATTAAGTCGACTTTGGCGTCATTTTGATTTTTATTTTCTCTCAGCTTTTAATATTATGTTGTTTATAGTGTGAACTTATGAGTGTTAAACGGTGAATGGTTGCAGCTTCATGGTTTGGCAGCTGCATAAACTTGGTTTCGATAAAAACGGTGTCTATGATGAGTTGCAGTAGACTGTACGTGCTGCATCGGAGTTCCGCTTCGACTGGTTCATCAAGTCGCACACCTCAACGGTATGCTTTATTCGGGAATATGCCGGTGTAATCAGATTAGGACCTTTCATGTGAAACTTTATGAAGTGTTGGAGGTTTTTATGCACAGCGTGAGGGCGGCTGGCGGCTGAGGAAGCCGCGCATAAGCATTAAATAATTTATGAAAGGTAAGTGACTTGTGGGGCGGGTAATTTGCGATAATGGAGGAGGCACAGTGTTATGGAGCGTTAATGGGGGTCACATTTACCAAAAGTGGTCTACTGTTCTATTTTCTACTTTTTGTATATTAAATGTCGTGACAGGTTATCAAATATAAAAGTGTATTTGATTGAATTTATAAAACTTGTTGATGGAAATGGTGATAGTGCTATATTGCAAGATAAGAAATATGTTATAGGAGTCACAACGTCGTTGTAACACGTTGGTCTCGTTTATCGAAAAAGAGATGGGTGAAGCGTAGGTAGCGAAGCGAAATCTGGACCCTAAATCGGCTAATAGTGCATCGAATGCAGCAGAATCCAACGATACGAAGGCATCATCCGTATGCAAGGTTGGTTTGTTAAGTTACATGTCATTTTGTTGAATAGTCCTTTCGATTGCGAACTTTTTAAAAAGATTTTACGAAGGGGAACTAAGTGGTGAATTGAAATAACTGATGTACACTTAACTGCCTGCGGTTTATGGGCTGAGTGGCGAGTTGATGGTCTTGAAAGCGTACGTGGCCAAATACTTGTAGGGGAAGAAAGGTTATGAGCCAGGGATCGAGGTTCTAAAGAAGTAAAATAAGTTTTATTGACTTCCAGGAGTGAGATTATTATGGTTTTCTCTATATTTCATTTGACTATGAGATGATGAAGAGGTGTGTATATAACAGGAGTCTTCTATTTCAGCAGTCTTTTAAGCGTCCACAGAAACGAAAGGTAGAGACGCCTTCTTCGAAGGGTTTATCCAAGCGTCAGAAGTGATGTCGGAATGAAGTTGTGCGATTGCTTGAGGAAATTGAACTGACCGATATGCTGTTCTACTTTTTTTTATTTTTTTCAAACTTCAGGAGTGCTTTTTGCATCGATGATAATTTGTTTCATGTTATACTTCAGTAACTGCGATCTTTTTTTTAATTTTTGCCCGAATTTTTTTTTGCAGATATGTCGTATGAATATTGTGACATCTGTTGATATCTGCTAACATAAGATTGCAGAAGTTCTTGTGAATTAGTTGATTATAGAACTCTATTTTTCTGGTTTATTAGCATCACATATGGAAAACACCGTTTCAAGAAACTGTTGATATTCGGCTGAAAACACCAGCGGTCTGTCAAACATTTGTGATAACATTAGCTCTTGGCTTATTTCAGTGGACGCGGATTTTTCGAAACTCATAGGTAATCTGCGCAAGTGGTTGAACACAGTGGTGTTGAAGATTGACCTCTTGATTTCATTCACCTGCAGACGTAGCGTGTAATTATTGGTTCTTGTCTTTGTTATTGATGTTTCTGTCGTATCATTTCCCCTACGGTAGCTTCAAGTTCTCACTATGAGAATAACACACTCGACGTGGATAATACCTTCATGGTTCTTGGGTAACTTTTATATTGTGGTCTCATTTTTTGAGAATACGTATAGGTGCTTAGATCAGGAAAATCCGCTTAGGTTTCGCCTGTGTGTGAAGCCAAAGTTCGGAGGTTTAAAAACTCTGGCAATCGTTCGGCAAAAGTGGATTTAAGGACGAAATGTTTGCTACTGAAACTCATTCATAGGATCATATCAGTCGTGTCGATCCTCTCTTTCTTCAACGAATGACATTAGCCGACTGGACGGTTGTGAACATTAGCCGACTGAACATTAGCCGACTGATATTTCAAAAACCATTCGATCGACCATAGTGCCCTGAGTATTATTTGGGCCGGTCGTTATCATAAATGCCGAAATTGGCGAAAAAAATTACGCATCCAGTTGGTCGTTGTTTTTCTCACGTTTCATCCAGCTTCATTCTGACATTGGAATATTTTGCTCGTTGTTAATTCGTTCCTCATCTTTGGCCTTTTGCAATTAAGTGGTTCATCCTCTCTCTCTTTACATTTCCCTCTCTGTTTACTGTATCGCGTATCACCTATTATCCGTTAAATTATATTACCTCCTTAAGGCTGTATTTGCGAGGATACTGTAAATTGCTGAGCTGCTTTGGCTGTTGGTCATCATTGAGTGTGAAGGTTGAGGAATGCTTATAAAGATGTCGCCGATTTCTGTGTTTACCTGTGACGTTTAGTGCGTAATACAGATACTGACAGATAGAAGGATGAAAAGTTTATTTTGATGAAACAATAAGCAAAACGACTTGTTTTTTGACGTCATCATGGCCATACTGAACGATTCTAATTGCACAGTTTCGAATAGCAGTGAGAATCATCTGATGGCAACAGGCGACGAACGCGGCGGTCGATGGAATAAACCGGAATAAATTAGAATGAACCAGAATCAACCACAATAAAAAAGGATAAACCGGAATAAAATCTAGAAATGACGTCACATTGCTTACGGCAAGTTGCCAAACTATGGTATTGTCATATGGACGAACCCTGTATTCCTTACGTAGGTAAATAAACCGACGGTATGTTTTCGATGAAGGCGTATTGGGAGAGACTTCTACAGGTCTGGGATGGAGACCAGAAGGTTCTTGGAAGTCCGGGGTTCCCGGATTCAACAATTCGACAGGATCAGTGGTATATTTTCTTGTTTCTGATGTTGGAGGCGGAATCCCGGTACAATTTCAGCTCACATTTCCAAATTTCAAGTCTATGTCGAAGGCTTAAAAATCCGTACGGCTCCCATTCACCTCGCTAGCAATATCTGGCCAAGTGGACGCGCAAATTGTGGATTTCGAAATTTTAACTTATTTGTTTCCGACCAGTATTTGAATATTTTAGTAATACTGCAATTGGTTTCCTTCATTGAGTAATTTACATGAGCGTGACAAACGATAGTGTGTAGATCGCCCACGGTACTGCTTCGGCTACGAGTTCGTTGTGGGGTTAACTCAATCGCATAATTTGCTCACACTTAAATGACTTCGAAGAGGTACGGAAATTTTCACGGCGAGCAATCGTCGATGTAGTTTTCGCTGCTCAACATTAGACTTTTTCGCCGATTAACAGGCTGTCACATTCAACGTTTCAGGTGTTCCAACAACCTGTTCCGACAACGACTTCAGAATTTGCCTGTCGACTGCATTGAAATATGTGTCTAGAGGAGCGTCCATCAATCACTGTTGAATATTTCTTTCGACCGCTAGCATACGCTTTTATCGACATCTAGTGAAGCCTTTATAAACCTTATAATTTTATCCGCTTTTACTAGAGTGCGTTGTGTTGGTCGTCTATCTTTTATTCGCACGACCAATATTTGAGAATTAAAAATTCGGCCCTAATCCTTATTAGTTGCCTTCATCATTGACAGTTCCCCATTAATTCTCCTCCTATGGGGATTTGAATAACATTTGAGTAATAAAGGAACTATGAAGTTTCCCTAGAACCGTCACCCAAGTATGCAATTTTTCGGAAATTATTAAACTCCGAAAAATTTCAGAAAAAGCAAAAATGTTTAGATGCTGCTGACGGTGACGGTTCTAATGTGAGGCAATTAGCGATCACTTTCTGGTTCACTCATCTCACCTGCGTATAAATAAATAGCACTGAAGCTTTGAGTCTGGATGAATGTAAGTGCGTAACTGCAGCTAAGTAAGCGAGCAAGAACTTATTTAAAGCAGTCAGTGATCTGTGGCTTCCTTTGGCTCTTGCATTCGAAGATATTTGCATCATCCATTTCTGTTGCAGTGATTAAAAACGATGCAAAGCAAACGTGACAGTATGGAGCAGCACAACGTTGGCCATTCGCTGCAAATAAATGGTTATTTCAAATTTTCTGATCATTCTTCAGTGGTTACTTCAACTTGTAGTCTACCTGCTCACTGCAACGTGGTAAATAGCAATTTAGTTTTGTCAGATTCTCATTGTCGTGGGGAATATAGCGTAGGGTCTAATTTACATGATACAGAACAGGTGTAGCGTCATTAATATTTAGTGAAGAATCCACGAGGATTGATGATTACGACCGCATTACATGTTTGTAATGCGGTCGTAATCATCAATCCTCGTGGAGGCTGCCACTGTCTATGCATCGACATTTGTTAGTTGAGTTGAATAGGTTCGTAGATGGTGACCTAGGTGCTAATCCTGGCAGTATAGACGAACACAAGATTTGATGTTCGCAGCAAATAGGTTCGCTATTGCCAAGGGATCGGTCATCTTCCGTGCAGATGACGGTGATGTTAAAGGACTCTCTTGCAGCCTCTTGCAGCCGGCTCGACTAACCGATCACCACTTCCTTGTTTAGAGACGCCTCGATGTCTGTCAAAATGGGCTCATATGAAATTCAGTGAGGCACCTGAATCAACTCGCCTACAAGATATTCCTTTTATGGTAACCGCTCAGTGGTTCGTATAATTTCATTCAAATATTTGAACACATCATTTTTTTATTGCCTTCATTGTTATACGTTTAAAAAAAACGTCTAAGTTTGGAAGCCTCTGATTGAATTATACTGTGTAAACACTCTTGAAGAGATTTCTTGCAAATTTATGCAGTGGAGAAATGATATAACAAGCACAAAATACTAAATTCTATTTTGCTGACGTTAATTATGAGATGATCTCCTCTGATATTCGACGCATCAGTCGATTTTTTTTCTTTTTCACCTCCAAGGTAAAACACCTTTCGATTGTAAAAGGGTTTCTGCGGCCAATAAAGTGAGTGAATTGTGAATTATCGACTATTATTTCAGGTAATTTAAGTGTTCCGTATTCTTCGAGTTGGAACTAAACCATGCTTTAGAAGTTTTACGGATTGCTTTATGCGTGGAAGGTGTTTAATTCCATTAATTTTTACTCCATTAAGCATTTCCGATTGACAGATTTTCAAATTTGTCATTGTTTTTGTTTCTTCGCATTGTTTGCCAAGTTGTTGAAAGATATTGTTCACTTGTAGCCGAATTTTTTGAATAAACAGTTGATGCTATCTTAGAATTTGAACTTTATTGAGTTGATCCCATAATTGCAGGGAATATATATATATATATATATATATATATATATATATATAATAGACGAAATTTCATGAAGAAGGCGAAAACATCAGAAGTCGAGAAAATTCGGATGTGGTTATGAATAAACAATTCACATCGAACACGAAAAGTTCTCAGAAGTGTTCGCTTAGCATATTCGTGTTTGCCCGTTACTCGGAAAGCGGCTCTCTGAAGCTTTTTGCTGCAATAAAAATGACTATATTTGCTTATGCGCCATCTTCCAGTTTAGTTCGCCCCAATAATGTGCATATTTTTCGTATTTTTCAAGTGATCATTCTTCTTTCCTTCGAACAACAAAATTAGGGCTGCGAGATGGGCGGTGTCGCGAAAGACGGGATGCGTCATCGCAGCTCATAGTGAAATGTAACATTTCTTGCCCTCCACAACGAAAATACTGAGTAGAACGCATACAGCCGGTAGTGATAGAAAACTGACCTCATAATTATATAAATACTCTCAAAATGTTAGCCATCGTTCGTCGAAATGGCTCAAACCTCTTGTCTTTCACATTTTTGTTATCTATTCCTAATTCAACGATACAGCCGTCACACTTCTTTGCTAGAGCGTTTATTTGTGAATGAACAGCATATACTTTTAGTGAACAGTTGAAATTTTACTGCGGACAGATGCCCATCCTTATGATTCACTTCCACTGGATTCGAATTCTCTTTACTGTAACTGAACGGATTATGATTTCATCACATAACGATTTGCTTTGACCACCTAGTTTACCTAAATTTTATATGGGGTACAAAGGTGTGTATTGCAAGAATAAATCAGCTACCACGTCACAGTGACTAACCATTTCCCTAAATTGCTTTAATTGGTAAACCCGAAACCGCAGAAAAAAGATTTCGATCATTTTTCCATGGCTACCGGGTGAGAGAATGTACCCATGCGTTTACTGTTACTTGCGACCTTTGCCCATGTACACAAAGATCCGAGTTTGCTATGGTTTCGTGACCTTTGCAGAAGAAAATACAGCAGCGGGTATTTTCGTCGAGGGGAGATGACGACCACCGATGTTATCACAAACGTGCTGAACTACCACAGTGATAACCCATAAATAAGAGATATGCGCTGACACAAGGGGACTGCGGGAGCAACAGTGGATGCTGAAACCAAGGAATAATCGGAGAAATGTAGTGGGCACGTCCTGTTACCTCTAACTTTTGCAACCCGTCGCATGGGCGTGGTGCATGATCAAGGGATAAAAGTTACATGCATCGAAACTTATGATCCAACAGTGTTTCAGAGATCAGTAACGCTAGCCTCAACGACTAGCCTAATACAGGTTCAAAAGTTAGTACCGTAGTGAGCAAGTTTGCATAGAACACTTCAGGAGAAGAAATCCATGACTCTAACCTCAGAACAACAAATCCAGCCCCTAACTCCAGATCTCAAAATGAAACAGCCATTTTTTACAAAGACCCTCTCAACGCTAAGATGTCGAGTTCAAGGAGCTAGTTTCTGGAACCACTTAGTACTAACACCCGTTCTGTAACACGAACACCTTAAAATACTCCTGTTGCTAAATCTTGGAACTCGCCCCACGCATTCACATAGGCTTCATGTATCCTAAAACGTCATGGCGAACGCTTAACGGCGTCCGTTAAAACTTTTCTTCCTAGCCAATCCTAGACGGAACGTTACGTTCTCCAAGCACCAGCGATTAGCATTAGCACCATAGGCGCTTATAATTTTCATTATAGACCGGAAAACTGAGGAAAACAAGATCCGGCTTATAAAATTTTTCAAATTTACATAATGCATCTTTGAAAACGTCTCTACAAAATTTTTCAAAATTTAGAAGGCTTCTAGGCCTTACCCCGCCTATTTCTTTATCCCGAACTATGAGTTCACCCCAACTCTCCATCACCACACGTTAATTCCGACTCCACTAGTTATAAATCACAGTGCGCATTTCTTCTAAACAATAGAACATGCAGTTTTCAGTGCCTCAATACCTTGTTCGCAAAAAATATCACCTCAGAGAAGTTCACTAGCACATCCTGTTGCGACAGCAACTGAATCGCAACATCCTTACTTCTTTTTACATCGCGGGGAATCTCGTTTAGGATCTGACGTTTGTTCACGTTCAGGATTGAAAATCTTTTGCTGTAAAACACCCACAACAGCGATATGATTTATCGAACAAACAGATATTCGAACACTGCCGACATCTCCTAACTGACCATATTGACATTACAACACCACTGTACAAAAAGCACGCATACACACTCATAAGCATTCAACATCATTCGTCGCTCGAACGACCTGGGATCTCAATTACTTTATTAAGCCTCACTCGACAATCAAACATAGCGGGAACACCCCCAGGCCATAAACGCACATTCGTCTCAGCAGTGTCCATAGGTGCACATAACGCGACAGTCTCGAATAAATGAGGCAACGATATCTCTCCAAGACATATGCGCCACTCGAGAATATAATATAAACGGCTACATCAGCAAACATCCACCTTCTAGATGAGCGGAAACGAGTACAACAATAATGAACAAGGAAGCCAAACGGGCGAATTGACTCACTTTCACTCAACGAAGACGCACATTTCCTCACAAAGGCAATTCTCTCACTTCGCCTTTCTTAGATAGCAACAGCAGCGCTTCTGACCCACTTGTAGCAACAACTTGATCCCATCAACGAAATAATTTTCAACTCTCTTTCTTCAGCTTGGACCAGCACCCACTGATACCACAATCTCCTGAAAGACATCCTTACTTCACCACTTTACAAATACTACTTTGTTCTTCATATCGAATGTTCTTCATATCAACTCAGTTGAGGAACAAATCTGAAGGAATTTCCTGCAAGTGCAACAGCGCGCACCACTCGAGATCCAATTAAATAGAAATAAATATAGAGAGCATTGTGGACTGATAAAATGCTCTTTTGCTGATAATGCCCAAAAATGTTCACACGTGAGGATGAGCAACGGCCAATAAATGAATACAGAGGCGTCACATGTGGAATATAGAATCAATTGGAGACTATAGACATCACATGAGATGCTGTCACTTATCGCCCATCTTCCTCCTTACTAATTTCTACACTTTTTTCCATCATCCTCACAAAATACACTGTCAGATCTTCTGCTTTTACGCCAAAAATGAATCACCATGTCCAACATCTCCAACATATCGCTTAATTTTGCCTCGCTAACGCCCAATGAAGTATTACGCCTAGCTTCTACGTTTCCTCGCCAACTGCTCAGATGTATGAGACGCTTAAAGAGCTGTTGAAAGTGCCCCACAAGCAGCGGGATTGAAAAGCAAAGGCGAGCACAACATTTAATGGAAGCCGCCCACCCCAATGCTGCGATGAAGACTGAGAAAAATTTTGGTAACAACCACCGATTAATGAAGCAAGAATAAAAATGAGATATTGCGTTAAACTTAGAATGTCACTGCGCTGACGAATATTTGAGCCACGAATGCGATAGACCGTTTGTCACTGTACGCAGAAGACGTTCATTTCATCAGGTCATCATCGCTTACATCATTCGGGTTCATCATCCCCGGCACCTGCAACTTTACATCTTTCAACTCGAAAACTAAGGAAGAGCTTACTCGAGTTGATGTGCCCAAATGTCGTTTTAAGCAAGTAGGCCAATCATCAAATAATCTCCCATTAAATTTTGCCCACATACGCACTCTATACTAGCCAATAACGCGGTAAACGACAACAAAGACTAAAGCAGGCATCCCACTCGGCGTGCGGTGCTCTTGACTACTACGTAACGCGGCATCGTTATCCGTCCCACCCTTATCCTCTCTCACGCAAAAGTGCACGCTCCACTGTACATTCCTCTCTGAATAACTCTGTCATACATCCAATTCATTTTAAAATATGTCGTCGATTACTTCAAACCTTTCTTCAACCATGAAACTTGCCGTTCCATAAAAACTGACCTCGTTCTTGGCGTTTTGGGCATTTTGTATTTTCTTTTCGCGCTCCTCGATGAACAGATCCGACGTATCTTCTCCGATTTGTTCCTAGAAAGAAAACTGAGTAGAAAAAGTTGCCGTGAAATGAACAAGAGCACGGAAATAAGCTCCAAATACGGATTAAGCCCTTCATTAACAACATATTCTTCTAAATCTTTCATTGGCAGAAACCTGAAGACAGGGAGGGAACTGTTCCATGAAATCTTAGTGCCACTAATAATGGCTTGCTCTAGACGCTATTGCGTAAGCGGAGATCGATATGGGAGACACTTCAAATAAGCACAACAACCAACTTCAAACGCTGATAACCAAGTCTGCTGGGTAACAGCTTCAAGCGTCTCCAAAAGCCGCTGCAGCTTTTAGCGGAAGCGGTATGCTTAACAAGTAAACTGCATCTCCTTGAGCATCCACAAGATAAGTGAGCCTTAAGAAGTTGAGGGAATGCTGAGAAACGGCATTTGGATCGCGACTTTTTTCTTTTTATGCATGAGATGAATCATAACTGAATGAAGAAATTAAGCACCTATCTGCAACCTCGTTTTTAATAAACTTACAAAATTTTTGCAACGCGAAGGCTGGCAAGCAGACGGAAATTCCAAAACAGACTCAATGTTCACATATTTTTAAAGGATTTCCTGACCGCCTAGAGAAAGACAGATGGGGTTTCGTTTTGATCGACACTCATCAGTTAGGCGTTGAATAGCGAACCGGTACGCTATCCAACGATTCCATAAAAGTCCAACGATATCCTCTAAAGATATGAAAAAAAAAAAAATCAAGATTCAAACCTTTATTTGGACGAGGAAATCGCGTAAATGGTTCTTCATTTTGAGCGTATCCTTGTTGAACGAAAAAAAGCCCTTAATCGTCACTCGGATTTGATCCCTGAATTCTTCATTACCATCATAAATCGTCACACGTCTGCCATAATCATACCGCACAAGAACTGAACGACCACGCATAACCTTTGCTACACGAACTCTCCTTCAAAATCAAACTGAGAAGGAACTGCCACCGCTATAGAAATAAAAACAACACATGAGTCTCCTACAGTGCTTTTCTTAGAACGGATTAGAAGAATGGGCGCAAATAGTGGGAAACTGCAGGAAAGAAGTGAACGAAGTACTAAAAAAATTACTGTGTAAGGTTGGGGAATGCCCGAACGAAAGTTTCGCTGATATGCTGATAAATGTAGTCAACGTTCGACTGTGGCGGGTTCAGCGGCTCGGTAATTGCGAACTCTGCTGTGGTGAACAATGAACACAAAATGTCAGCATAATAAGTGAATCCTGCAAAATGAATGCACTGGCATCCAAACATGCAACTCCACGACATTAAGCAAGCTCGACGTGCATATACCTATAACAGCTAATATCCTCTAGATGACTTTCTAGGATAAACAAATCTATTCAAAACTACGTTCAAGCAGCATTCAAAACCGCACCCACAAGACAAACTTCCGAGCCACGGAATGAATGCTTGTTAGCTGTAGGCCAACGCTTGATCGTTAAGGCCTACTACCCTAACGATTAACGAGCTAGGAGTCCAGAATGCATACCTTTAGCCCATCATTAAATAAGGTCGCGAAACGCACTCATTAACGAGATAAACCCCATCCTTGTGACTGGCACAGATAAATCGATCGTAACAAAAGGACCACGTCATCTCATGTCCTATAGTAATCTCAACTAACTGAGAGTTTTAGCTAATCCAATTAAAGATTATAAACGAAGGAAACCTAATTCTAGGCTTCCTTAAGCGACTTACTTCAATTCAAATCGATATGTACAACGTTAGGGCAAAAATGATCTAAAACACTCGACGGTAGTATCAACAAGGAAAACATGCACCGAATGACGACATAAACAGCCACAACACCACACATCAAATGATTGGCCAATTGGCAATCAATAACAAACCTGCAATTTTTATTTGATTTCTGTCCGCAACCACCGTGAGTATATGCACTAGAATCTCCACACAAAAAGTTTCATAGAAGACATGAGCCTTCACTCTATCCGGATAGATCGCAAACTGACTAAGCATATCCTTCAGAATATCAGACCTGCAAACTGCGTAAGATTAATAACTTGCAACACAACTTCTTCAGTAATCCTTTAACCCTTACGTGAAAGTCACTTACTTATATCCCAGCCTTCGTAATCGCTCCTTTTTGCAGATCAATGAGCTGGGACAATGAGTTCTTACAGAAACGATTACCCAAAATCACCTGACAGTGGCTGCCGATGAAAAATTATTCGCTTAATATGAGTTAATAAACATGCCCTAGCACAAAGAGGAAAAGTAGTGTCAAATGTGACTTCAGTCACACACCAGGACGTTGCTTCGTAAGAAGATGATGGTTTCAAAAACAAACCACCGAGAATAAAATAACTTTCGTGTAAAATTCCAATTTAGACCTACCTATCTCGGCAACATTTCGCATAGAATGCTTGAATGCCCATACCACCGCGTCAACAATCAAACGAAACAGCTGAGGTGGCAACGCAACGAACACATCGAAACACTCGTGGTTCAGAGCATAGAGAAGTTTGAAAAAGTTGAGGCGGTGCTCCGGATATTCTTCCATATCTCGGTTGATCATCTCCAGTGTGCAAGTGAACACCGCATCAAGAATGCGGATCACTTCATAGTTGATCGACGACTGGGAAGAAAAAATGCTTTGACGCACAACCACAGACTACAGAGGTTAATCGAAAGAAAACGAAACAATGGAGCTACTAATTCAGAAGTACAATCTATCGAAGATCTAACTTTCAAGCTGAAGCTTGGGACCGCCTCCATCGTCACCTCCACAACCAGATCAAAAATCTTCGAAAAAGCGTGGTTACAAAAAAACACAATCAAGAAGGTAAGCAGCCACAAATGCGCGTCATAAAAAACTGCTTGTAAGTACCGCAAAAGATTCATTGCGAACACAGCAATCGAGTGAGGCGTTTGATATGGAGCTCGAGAAGTACATTCTTGAAATGCTTAAGAACGTGAGAAAAATAGGCTAGAAGGATAAGCAAGTGCAAAGACACAGGGAGGCAGAGAAAGAGGAATAGAGAGAGCAACGAACAAAACATACGTGAAGCTGCGTAACTATAATCGAGAGCAGCGACAGCACTTTTGGTTCACGCGCTGCCGCGCAGTTGCGTTGATAGTCGAATAGAACAGCATCAAAGAGTGGGGGCACGAAGCTTTCCAAAACAACCTCAAAGATGGCGTTTATTAGATGTCAAAACCGACAATACGCTACTATGATTCCGAGGCAGTTTTCTTCAGCCGAAGTTAATACCACCATTCACCGATAACCACAGCTTAGCGATGCCTGGAATGAGGGAAGCTCCAGCATGGATATAAAACACTGTTTGTCTTTTAGCGAATTACACTATACACTGTAAGAAATAATTTCGCGAATTATTCAAAAATTCGCACCAACAAGCTCTCCTGAAAGAAACGACGACTAAGAAATTGGTAGATAGTAATTCTGGCCGCAAAACAGTAAACACGGCCCCAGTAACAATAAAAACGGTCGAATGGAAAAATACCAAAAGAAAGAAGCCTCCAAGGAGAACAATATTGTTTGCTCAAAGACTTCTGCCCATCGTTTATAAGCGGTAATTATGCTTTCATTACCCATGAGTGGGCTAATCGCCAGATATAAATACCTTCATCCCTGAATCACAATAAGAAACCAGAAACGACAAACCGTAGAAGTATGGGCCTTATATTGTCTTTTTATTTCTGCTGCTCTAAAGAACGACTCCGAAACCACTCTACCCAAATTCATAACCTTCACTCATGCCATATATTACAATCCTTAAAGTGGTGCCAAAAAACATGCCGAAGTATCCTCTGTCTTGGCCACCCAAGTGGATATAAGCGTCAGAATTTCGCGCTTTACAGCTCGCATCGACTTCAAGAGTGGCTGCTTCAGCACATTTCCGCCATTTTCGAGTACCGCACTGCTGATGTTCTCCGATGTCACTTTGTACACATTGAGCATATCCAAATAGATTTTAGATAACTGTAAAATAAAATGCATTACAATACCGAAACCAACTGCCCTCACGCAAACGCCACATCTGCCTCCATGCAACTCGTCGGTAGTGGCTGCCGCTCAGTACGTGCGCGAAATTTTTGGTGTGACGTAAATGTTGCAGTAAGCGAGATTCGAAAGAAACATTGAAGATGCAAATATATAAAGTGCTTATATACAGTGCTTGAAAATGTTGGGAAACTTTGCAGTGTAAGACTTTAGAGCCATTAAGTAAACCTGGAGAGCAATTTGAGATGTCATTTTTGTGACCAGTTACGATCCTCAATCCATCATGTATCCCGATGATGATAAAGCCGTTAAAGCACTGCCGCATCGTCCGTCAGATACAGGCACTCTCACAAATATGGCCACAACTATTTGAACAATCTATATCCAAAAGCTATATTTAAAACTTCTTTAAAGCCCTCGATCATCCTTAAAAGCGCTTATTCTATTATCAGCCTTCATTATAAAATAGATTCAAACATGTTAATGTCAATAACGTTGACTCTGAAACAAAAAAATTCCCATCTTGAGGACTCCTCATCCTCCCTGACGCGAAACCAAAATCAAATACTGCGAGACTTGTGTGCAGCAAAAGCACTTCTTCGATCTTTCAAGGCACCCAAAGCCAAAACATTCATATAAGTTTACAGCTCAGTTAGATCCACAAATCTTTGATGACTCTAAAGACCCCCTTTCACTTTCCAAAAACTCTTATATCCACTTGCAACATGTTGAATGTGCTGCTGAAAAACCACATTATCGACGTTCGGCGGGACCTTTCGCTGTGTATCGATCCCGCTAGCACTACCAATGGTTCAGAATAACGAGCTTACTACCTTCGTCATGCAGAACGTTAGACAGCACACAAAGCTACGATGGTGGCCTCAACATCCACAATGCGAGGCGCTTAATGGCAAAACACCGCTGAATTTTCTTAGGCGGCAGCAGCTGACAGCAAACAACAATTTAAAATCTCGACAAATATATAAATGAAAAGATTTTAGGAAGAAAGAAGAACGGATGAAATCATTCTACCTGACATATGAACGGACTTCCGATAGACCTGCATGCAGCGACGTTCGTTTTCAGAATATTTGCGATATTTTTCACCACCTCGGCATCCTTTATGATATCTATGTCCTTTAAAGGAAACCTCTCAGAAACTCCTCCTTAACAGTAATAAACTATACGGCAGCAACAATGCTATGCAACAATCATTCTAATCAACTCATATTTTCAACACTACTGCAGATTCAATCGTAGGAGTGCCTAACTCCGAATACTTTAGACTACGCACTCATTATGCTGGCAGCATTTACACACGATGCTCTATTCCTGTTGTGATCGGTGGCGAAGCGATTCTCTCGAGTGTCGGAAAATACTTCAGGTTTCGGATCAGCAGCCAATTTTCAGCTAGAAAAGATTCACGGGAGTTCGAAACCTGAGGATAAAAAACACTCTACGCAGTAGGAAAGGATCATTTCCTTAAAAATCTGCAACTCCGCTAAAATTCTTGGGTATTATTGTCAAAAAACTTTTCGCGAAAAACGCGTATCAATGTTACAAAAATAAAAAGGCATCGAAATGTACATCACACATCGAATCTGCACATATACAAGAGTGCGAAAAGATACTATCATTAAAGAAAAAACTTCGTTTCAAGGCGCTCTTTCTACAGAAATGTCGATATTCAATATTTCTTGCAACTTAGCACCTTTGGAAGATCGATGGTCTTCGGTTGATTAAACAGATCGGGAATGAAAAATTTTTTCTGGAAATCATCTCCGAACATTAAAATTCAACTGCATTCGACAATTTCATCAGTAAATTTTGTGACAAAATGAACCCGCTCACCGCAAAATACTCTCGCTTCCAATTTTCTATTTCCAAATGTTCCCTTGAATTTACGTATAAAAACACTGCCGCAGCTGCAAACACAAACAGTGAAAGCAACTAATTTCGATCAAGTAGCGGAAATTGATACTCAAAGTGGACGTGAAATATACTTGCATTCGAGCACCTACCACTCACATTCATATGTGCCCTCCCAACAAACTTGTCCAGGATGAGTATTACCGCATTAACTCTGTTAGCTCGGAAAATCTCACAACAGCCCTCTTTCGTACTTACGGTTCTGCAAATGGCCAACCTGGCTCGCGTGCAGAATGATTTCCTCCCAAATCGAGTTCGGCAACTGCATCAATCTTTCGATGAGGCGCTCTCGAATCGGTGGATCGTTCTGTGCCGATATAAGACATCCTACCGCTTCATAGAATACATGAACCTGTGGTGGTGAGAGATCACAAATTATCGAACTCAGTCCACCGAGGATGTCATCAATGAACGGATTAACCTCACCCACTTGGATCTGAAAGAAATGTATGATCTCCAAAAGAAGATGGACATACGAAACCTGTACTGCTCAAGTGAAACCCGTATAGATCGCGTTCGTTTGCGGAAAGACGATGGTGGGATGCACTCCAACACTTAAGAAATCCGAAAGGTCAATTGCAGGACTATACGGAAATATCATAAAGAGAATTCAGATACAAAAACAAAAACTAATGCCCAACTTTGTCTTATTAAACAATTATTCAAAGCCCTGCGATAATGGAACGTTCTGCCCCCATAAATAAAAAGGATAAAGGGTCGCCTGTACGTTTAAATCAGTTTCTGCTGATAATGAACTGAACTCTGTATTATCACATCTACCTTGTAATCAAATTTGGGTATTACATTTCCCTGCCATTTATGACATATAAATATGATCATTGCGAAAATGCTATGTAGGTCTGCAGAAAATTGTGGTAAACTGCAGATAAAGACGTACTTGAACAATTCGATGCTGATTTATGCTATAGCTCTGATTTAAATGACGGTTTAGGTTGATGATGATGAACTGAAAAAGAAACAACCTAAACGTACGGTTCCCGAACTACTTCTGTTTCAGAGGCGACTAACGCCCATCAAAGCAACATATCACAGACGTCTCCGATTAAAAAAAGCTTTGGAATAACGAAAGTGTGGACAAAACGTATGTTCTGTCCACACCATCACAGGCCAAGTGCCGTTGAGACCGGCACTTGGCCTGTGATGCCATGCCTTCATTCCAAATAGTAGACGAAGTAAGGTGAGTTAGTCACCTCCCACGTCATTCCAATGGGTAAATCTAGGATAGCAAGGCTGCCCGCGTACGGTCGAACAAAGAAGAACAAAGAAAGCTGTTGGGCTCACCGCAACGAAATGTTGTCTGCACTTATGCGCAACCTTGATGAACGTATCGCATGCCATATCTTGAACCCCTTCATGCGTCTCGTGCATAAACTCGAATAGTTTGTTTATTACCGTCTTCAGGAACTTCCAATGGGCGCGTAAGAAACGCGGGTACTGCCCGACGACATATATAATATTGGACGCGATTACCGATTTGTTGTCTTTGCCTCGTTTCTGCTCACAAAGACCTAACAAATCTGAAAAGTAGTCCGCATCAATATCACAGACAGGAATTAAAAAAAAAAACAACTGACAAATAAGCGCTGATGAATACGATCCTCGCAAAATGCTCACAGTATTTTAACCGTAAAGGCTTAGAAACAAAAACAACGAATGTGATGGACCTCAACCAACTCTCGGATAGATATTTCACACTAGGAAAAGCCATTTTTATGGGTTGTTATTGAGAGCTGGACACGTCGCCACTGATCTTTAACAACCCCCTCCCCCCACTTCTTATCCTCTTCGGCAACGTTCAAAAATTCCCCATTTCAAATTCCGAGAAGCAACCCAATGATCGCCAGGTAGCTGAATAAAACAGCACCAAGACTGACAATTAATGTCCAAGCTGTATAAATTAAGACAGATCATATCATACCCCCTCTCCCCCTTTAGAGGTGGATAGCCTCAAAATGCACGACAAAGAGCACTATATTACAACAACAAAACATGAGGAATCCACTATCTCCAATATCTCACTCCCTTCCATCAGCGATTTTCTTCTGAAATGCAGAACGGCGTCGTCACAGCTCATTGCTATCCCTCATGAGATACATTGCCGCTAGGCTGATCGCTGTGTAAAGTAAACGTTGTAGAAATAATATATTTCAACAAGTGGCAGTTTTAAATTCCACATCGCAGTGAGCGACTATACTCATCTTTGAAAATGCTCATCGAACCTAACAAACTGCTGATTCCGAAAATGCTGCTCTTAGACACTGAATGCTTTATTTACCGCAAAATGCACAGCAAACAGCAGAAAGTCGAAATACACGGATCATTTGACACGACATTCGCGGAACGTTAAAGCAATTCGTGGCGATCCCACTTCATCAAAAGATGGAAAAATACGAAGAGCTTACCTCGGATCACCGTTACCAGGAAACGCTTCTCGCCTTCTTCCATCATAGCACCACTTATCGAACCGATCGCCCAACACAGCTGAAAAACTACAACTCTGATCAGGATAACCAGCCCACTTTATTAGCTTTTTCATCAGGCTTTCAAATAAAACAACCGACATCATAACTTCCTTCCATTTCCTGCTCCCGATCTGAAAAACATCACTTTCGCAGTGCACATCCTCCACCATAACTACCTGCTTAATGCTCGGCCCTTTATTTATCATCTGAACGTCAGCAAACCAATGTCATCGATTCTGCACAAGCGTAACGGTCCTCAAGGAACATGGCCGAAGTCCTCGACAACATCTTTGCTATAACAGACCTCGAAAAACGAGACTGTGACTTTGTATTTATCCTCGGGCACGCTTTGCACATTTATCCTTTGCACAAAACAGGCCTATGTGATTCTACGCAATCCGTAGTGGTCGGGAACAAAGTACTTGCCGTGTCCACGATCGAATCGGGAACAATCTGCAATGATCCGACATCACCATCGCAATGCTGACGGCTTGCCACAGAAGATGCATTATTGAACTCTGCGTTGTGGATGCCACTTCTTCTCTAAATCATACGTTCATAGCGAATGATAAGAGTGAATGACAAGGCATTTGATCTGGACGGACAAACCCAAAGAAAAATCGATGCTTTGACTTACTCTTGTAGGAGAGACAGATGAGGTCTACTTTTAGCAGAGATTACCCTCATAAAGCCGAATTTCAAAAAAAAAAGAAAATCACTGAAATGAGAAATATTTCATTAAAAAAAATCAAACAGTTCCCTCAAAAATCGTCCAATCCGAAACAAAGAAGAAAATTTTTTCGTCACTTCAAGGAGAACTAAAAACTTGCGAAAGTTCTTTTCCTATGAATTATTTGCTATAACAAAGAGAAATCTTAGGAACTTTCTGTGGAAATTACCATGTATTTGATGGTTGATTGCAGGCTGGTTAGTGCATGAAAGTAGCAAAAAATTCCGACGAAAAATCTCAGCTCTGGCAAAACAAAGCAGATACAGAGACGAAACCCTCATTTGTCGCAATAAAATCAAGAGCTCTCTTGAAGATACTTCAACAATGAACTTACTACTTAAATCATGAGTAACGTACTTCCCTGTTCATCAGGGAAGTAAAAACAAATACAAAAAATAATCACAGATTCAATGTCAGCAGCAGGTGTTCCAACCACCGATGACTTCTTAGTATTAAACAAAGTGGAATCCGATTGAGAAGCCCTCTCATTTTCCTCGTCAAGATTGCCGCTCTTTGAAAAAACCTAAAAAGTAAGTTCCAAGCGACTAAGTTGCAGTATGAACACATTCAACGAGAATATTCATTACGATATTACCATACAACTTAAAAGCAATGTTTGACTTAACTATGAATCCGCTGGAAGAAGAGGGAGCAAGGGAGCAAGAAAAGAATAAGGAGAAAGGAGTGGAGAGAAAGAGTAAATTTCGCAAACTCACCTTCCTCTTTGAAAAGCAAAGAACTGAGCCCTCGATAGATACTAACTCGAACTGTACTTACACTCACAATTACATCAGAACAAAAATTGAACTTTTTCCCAGAAAAAGAGACGTAAATTACAGAAGTCCACGGAATCCGCATCACTACGTTATATTTTTCCGAGGCAAATCCAAAACTTAAGTGATCCGTTCCCTTGGGGGATTTAATAGGTGCCAAGCCAGGCATCTGGCAAACAAATATGGATCAATACTTGAAAATACACCACAAGGAAATACAAAAAAGTTATCACAGAGAGTACCTGAGAAAAGCTCGTGAATGATGACAATGAATTGTGATAGATTGTATCAGAACTCATATCTTGCGCTTTTTTTGACATTCGAATACTGTGCTCATACGAAAGATTTTCTTCTTTCACTTTCAATAATTAAGTAAGAACTACTGGAAGTTCAAACTCGCGAAAAATGACGCAATATCCCCCATATATTCGCAAGGTTTACTTTTATTAAATTCACCTTTAATTGTACAGCTTCGAAGGAACGATTTCAAAAACATATAAATCTAATAAACAGCTGCAAATCTGAAACAAAAACCATCCGATGATATTTCCCATCAACGTCGGCATCCTTGCGATCCTTAAGCAAGTGCAGCTAATATTTCAGTTAACAAAAGATTACCAAAATTACATGTGCGACCTACTGCTTCCATTTGAAGTTGTCAACTCAGGACGAATAAAAAATTTATTCGAAAATGAGTTTTAAATCGAATATCTCACATAAAAAACAGCAGTGACTGTGTACCTTAGTAATAAACACGTTCGATCGGCAGTTGCAATTATCAGCATTCTGTTTTCAACTGCCAGTTAGAAGATTGGACGTCATGCGATGAACGCCTAATATCGTTTCGGCACCAAACAGCACCATCTATGTAGGTATACAAATGGAAGAAATAGAACACCCTTTAGTTCCACCACTGAACGAGGTGGACATGAATATTCCCAAGCTTGTTCCCAAAATTTTCCCGAATTCCCCAACACATCAATCACGAATATTCGCCCACGTAATGAGTAGTGTTACACCCTTCTCAGATTGGATAAAACTCCTCAACTTTCCCATCTACAACGGCCCAAAAGTAAACGTTGAAACGACATCATCATAACCGAGAAGTCAACCTTATCAGCTGGAAACATCAAAGGCCCCTTATATGCTCAAGATGTGCGGTTAAAAATACAAAAACTTCAAATCTTTGATGATAAAACGCCACCAGGTGCGAAATTCATTGATTTACAATATACTTACAACGACATTTCTGTTCGATCATGTCTTTTTTCTGCTCAACTGATATGGGAGAATGAAAATAACGAGGTAAAATCAACAGAAAAATTCACTAATCATCTACCGAAAAATGTGACTTGTCGCTACTAGGCGACGACGAGAAATCGGTGGTGGATTGCAAGATCACCGAAAGTGGTTGCGAAAACGCACTGGTATTCTGAGGAAACGCATCGATCGATTGTGAAATCATCTGCGACGACTGCGAGGAAAACGCTGAAGAAACCCTAAACAGCTTTAATAAAACTGTTCCATTCAGGAAGACAAGGGTAACATGGTGCTGATGGTTGAATTTTTCAGATCTAACAATACGAAACGATTTTATTCACATTCGACCATCGAACACTATGAAACACGTCAATGAAGAAATGTCTGGAAGTCCCAACTGTTGCACTGTCAAACGCTCGCGTCCGACTTGTCCCCTTGTCCCTGATTGTAAAACAAGAGATGAACCCCAATCCAACCCTCAATCTCTTCTAAACTTTTTGCTGCAAAACTCCCACCGAGAACCACTGAAAACCCGACTTCATCAAAAACTTTACGACTAATAAATACTCTCTTTTCAGCTGCCTACGTCAAACGGTCCATGCCACTATTTTCCAAAGAAGCACTAACTGGAAAAAATCCGGCAAGCATCCACCTAAAACTTCCTCCCAGCTTACTAATGAATTGCACATTGTGCAATACTGCAACTTTCTTAGAAACTTTTGCCAGGTTTAAACTATCCTCATTATGGAGAACTACATAAAATAAAATCGAATGAACCACATTAACGTATTCGGAAATGTGATGCTTGACATGAGGCGTCGAATGGCACTTTCACTCGAGGTTAAACAATAGAATACATCGAGATATGAACACAGTACAATCAACCTATCACGAACACTAAAACTATCATGAAATTTCTCAATGCACCAGACTTTATCACCTGATCACAATCCAAGAATCCAGCAATCTGAACATAATCAAAAATGCATTTGGAAGAAGGCGAAAAGCGCAAAAAGGATGGTGCACAATATTTTTGCTCACTCTTCCCTTGTTGTCAAAATTTTTATCTCCATGCATGCTGTTTGAAAATCTCAATTAGACGGCCATCTCTCTCACCTCTGTGTCTAGGATACCGATCGCATGGACTTCTCTCTTCGCAAAAAATACACAGCGTTTTTTCCCTTCCCTTCATTGGGGCTATATCTACCTGGCAAGCGAGAAAGTGGCCGATTATATAACCCAATACAGTTGACCTAGAGTAATCAAGATGAAATTCCACGTAGCAGCCCCTCAGTTTTGTAAGCCTATCGAGTCCTTTTGAGATCTTTTTCACTAGGCGCATTTATCGTATCATATCGCGCACGCTGATGAGCTGTCTAGAAATCTGCCAGCCACAGCTTGACCATATTTAAAAATCAAACTGACCTAGAAACAATGAAAATTTTCAACTTAGAACCTGACGGAACGATATCACAGGCAAAAATGCTAGTACACCCACCACTATTTGGAGATATTAAATTCCTGCTGTGACCTAACACTTAAATCACATACTTATTAAATATTGAAGGATCATGACACCTCCACTTCATTAGACTTCGTTAAAAACATATCTCAGAGGCATTTGTAAGCGCTTGAATTCTAGACGTTGGCCCACCAACTGCTCTATCATCCTATCCATCCTTATGGATGAGGAAAAATTTCACTAAGGAACTAACAAGCTTCTCTGCGTTGTGTTTTGACTGCATGTGTTCCGAGTGGATAGTGATTGCATCGATGCATAGGTTGACGTATTCGACTGCGAACAACTACCCAACGATAAATTCTCTCGCTGACTCTGCTGAAAAATTTTCTGTTCAATAAAAACACCACTAAATATATGAAATTTCCTTTTTTCTGAATGCTTCAAAATCGACAGACCTCAAAATTTCATGTAAATTGAAAAAAAAAAAGAATGACAACACAACATGCGCAGATCCATGATGAAAAATTTTCTGGGATTGAAGCCTTGGCAATTTCAATTAAACATTCCCATTTTATTCCTCTTCTCCGAGAAGAAGAGGAATAAAATGGAGATCTCTTAAACTGTGACTGTACCACCGTCTTGAAGGTCTGTGCTATATATATGTTTCGGAAAGGCATATTAAAACCATCAAAAAAGACAAATATTGCATTATATAAAGTAAACCTACGGGAACAAAAATTGTACAGGTTGGGAAAAGAATGGAAAAGACTTTATTGATGCGAAGTATGCGGCTCCTCTTTCAAAATAGTTTCAAAAGTTTCTTCTAATCAAGAAATGAAGATGAGATGTATTAGTTTCTTCTTCTGTTGAAAGAACTATTTACTGAGAACGAAGATGGTAACTATGCATGACCTAAAAAAGCGACTAGCACCTTTAACTTTTATTTTTCCGCTCATTATTAATCTCAATGTCAGCAAATAAGAGATTGCAGACTGAACTAAGCGTCATATAAGAGGCAAAATTGTCACTCCATCCAATCCATGCACAATAAACGCTTTTACGAATTGACCCGTGATAAAATCTGACGGTAACGCTAAATAAAAACTTAATTATAAGTGAAATTTCCATCATTCATACAAAGGACCAATGAAGAAAATTTACGCCACATTACGATATCGACTAGAATTTGTTAACTCTTGTTTTTAAACAATGCAGTACGAATACACTGCATGCGTGAAAGACAAATGAAATATTTGCATAAAACAGTTTGGTTAGCGGTGCGAAATATTTATTGCAAACTGTGCGAAAAATGAATTTAGAAACTAAAACTACTCATAAAGAACAGAGTAAATAACAGCCTCCTACTCTCTATAAAGCTCTCTTCTATTTCCATAACCTTCGTCAACATAACGCTCTCTATAAAGCTCCATAACGTAAACGTTCAAGTAAACTCTCATGTACGCACACGTACACGTTCACGTAAACTCTCACGTTGGCACAAGTAAACGTTCACCTAAACTCTCACGTTGGCACACGTAAACGTTCACGTACGTTCACGTAAAGTTTCACGTTGGCACACGGAAACGTTCACGTAAACTCTCACCTACGCACACGTGCACGTTCACTTAAGCTTTCACCTGCCCACACGTGCACGTTCACGTAAGCTTTCACGTACGCACACGTAAACGTTCACGTAAACTCTCATGTACGCAGACGTAAGCGTTCACGTAAACTCTCACTTTGGCACACGTAAACGTTCACGTAAACTCTCATTTGGCACACGTAAACGTTCACGTAAACTCTCACTTACGCACGCCTAAAGGTTCA
This sequence comes from Parascaris univalens, assembly GCA_037576465.1. Taxonomy (NCBI): domain Eukaryota; kingdom Metazoa; phylum Nematoda; class Chromadorea; order Rhabditida; family Ascarididae; genus Parascaris; species Parascaris univalens. Next base: position 32,845 of record JBBHLZ010000031.1, read on the forward strand.
CGTACGTTGACGTAAACTCTCACGTACGCACACGTAAACGTTCACGTAAACTCTCACGCTGGCACACGTAAAGGTATTGTCGGTTTTGACGTCTAATAAACGCCATCTTTGAGGTTGTTCTGGAGAGCTTCGTTTGCACTGCACTATTTGTAGCACGCAAGCAAACCCTCCCCTCATATACATATAATAAGGAATGATATGAAAAAAATCTTTTCAGTGGTCTCTTCCTTCTTTTCTCCCATTGTCCCATTGTCATCGCTGCGGTATCCTCCGACTGCGTGCCTAGGCTCTTCGCCGCCTCACCTCCACTTGTCTCCTGAATTAGCCCAAAAATCCCGATCCAATCAACTTTTGAAGAAAAAAAACCAACCTTCTACTTTCTACTGATCCCAACAGAAGTACTATTTGTTTGCGGAAATACGCGTTAGCAAACATAAAAGTAAGACAGGAAAGCCTTTTCGCTCACCACCTCCTCTCAAAGCATAAATAACTAAATTTCTTGCTCTGTTAAAATGACCACAATTCAAAATCGCCTTCCAAGCGATGCTCTCTAGATGCGTTTATTAGATAGCACAGACATTAAAACTGAACGATGAGTGATGAAGTTCGAATTGAAGGACCAATCCAACTGTTGAATCAAAAAGAAAACCACAAACTTCTAAAGACGTAAAGCGTTAAGCACATGTTATCTACTGGCATCATAAATAACGCACGAGGCAATCCACATGTGCTATACAAATTTGAACATCTTCCTCTTCGCGAAGTATTGTACTGCATTCGAAGAGCCAATTTTTGAAATAACCATAATGAAGAGGACAGAGTTGCACAGCGAAAGCAAGTTCACAGACCCTTCAGCTGACATTCCATTAGATGATCACGTTGCTATGCCTAAACCTTAACCCCAGAAAAACGATTTCAACCTTCTCCGTTAAAAACCCAACCCCACAGTCAACTCAACCATAGCGAACCACTACTTACAGATAACCTACCAGCATACAAAGTTCATTCAGAAGCAAGACAAGCGAGTCAAAAGCGTACTGAGTCTCTATAAAGTGCATAATCTCACGACAATGAAACAGCCACACGATCCTCATCGAAAACGCTATGCCTCTCCCTTAGAGACAATGAATCCGCAACGCCAAGAAAACGGTTCCGAAGACTATAGGCGGTCCAACATTTCACAAGAGGCTTGAAAGCACTTGGCAGCGACTAGTGTTGGTCCTCATGAAGATCGCCAAAGAAAACCGTACTTAACATTTCAAACTATTTTTGCATAAAAGCATAACAGCTATCAGTACCATCGACCTTTGCTTTGCACCACGTAGCAGCCAACAACTCACTGAATGAATTATTACACAACTATTTCGAATAAAATTCGATATGACCGCACTCATTTTTGCACCAATACTTGCGCCAACGACGTTGTTGCGAAGCCACATACTGTCCCGCAAATTCTTTCCTTCTTTTCACCATTCTTCTTACTCCTTAATCTGCATATCCTGTAAGCGTTTCGGGATTTTACCAGATACGACGTCTTCTTCATCCCCATCAACCCGACAACGCCATAGGTTCATGAAGAAGATGATGTCGAAATATAAACTGAAAATAGCTGTGATATCAGAATAGCACGGAAATAGGCGAGCCTGGGTCCCGTCATTGAACAACATTATTGAACAGAATGTGCAACGTGAAAAATAGCCAGCTTTGAGCTGCCCCATGAAAGCTTTATCACATGATCCTGCGAACGTCCGCAGTTATTTTCACATATGAAAGAACGGGGAAAGAATACTCGGACAATTCAGGCGAAACTTCAGGAACGGAGGTCCCTTTCGCTCCCCACCCTCCTACCCCTTCCTTTAACTTCTCAACTATAGCCGTGATGCAAAGGTCCCTTTCATCTCCCGACCTCTTTGCTATCTCCTTTAACCTCTCAACCATGGCCATAATATGAAGAAATCTTGGTTCACTATGAATGATGAGTGGATAATTTAGCGGTCTAAACGAGTTTGCGTCACCAGAAAAAAAGAACAATGCAAACGCACGGTTTCAGGAAGAGTACTTTTTATGTCCTCAGCGGACTATTCCGCTTCGAAATTTATTTACGTAACTGCTCGATAAAATGCTGTTATGACATGAATCATACAATCGTTTCATTGAGCAGAAAGTGAGCCATTTTCTTCGCACTATCCTTTTTACCTCCTGCATATCTCCGTAACCACGAGTAAACACAGAAAACTAATAAGCACTTTCCCACTGAAAATAGATGGATAAGAACGCCGGGAGATCTGCTGAGATGATCTACCTTTACATTTTCGCCCAGCCAAGCAGTTATTACCACGGTACAGTATGTGAAGAGGTAAATTTATATTTTAAATAATCCGACTGTCTGCACAAGCAAGCAGCATCACAGCCTCTCGTGAATACCTTCGACAGGTTCATTATTCTCAACGTCTCACCTGTGTGGGATGAAATACGTCCGAATTTTCTAAAACATTTGAATGCTTCTGTGGTGATAGAAGTCAACCATCTCTTAGCCATTTTCGTGATCGCTCAGTAACGCCTCAATTGAGGTGCTCAAGATTTCTCCCTCCTCCTCCAACTCCTTCTTTACTCTCAAGGAGATTTTCTAAACTAAAAACGTCACAGATGGAGGGAGGGAACAAAACGTAAATGAATCGGCTGCTCCCAACGCATTTGATGATAAAACAGCAACAAAAGCCATCGCCTCCTGCTCATAACAAACTAACGAACCCACTGCATTACTTATTGAGTTAATTTTGTTTTAAAAAGTCTACACTAATTTGCTCCAAGAAGATGACATCTCCAATGAAAATAATAAGGTCCAAACCCGACTATGATAAGAATTTCACTCGCGAGATTTGCGAATATCAGAGCCCTTTTAACCACCCAATGGGATAAACCTGCCCTAAACAGAATTTCGTCCTGAATGTCACAGCACAACTACTGAATTTCACTTATCTTTTCAGTCATTCATGTGACTGAAAAGACAAACGACACTGCATGAATTCGCTCAAGCACACAAACAACTAACTTCGGATCATGGCGAGCGACTGCGCGACGTATCACAGAATTTCTCCATGAGCGCTTGATGCATTCCTCCACCCTGAGACCGAGGAAGTCGTCGTCAGAATGAATTGCTGTCGCCAATCCCTCTCGTTGGTTGTCGCACTCGAAATTTGTTATTCGCCAATGCGGAGAATGCATTGCCCTTATTGCCATCGAAAGCGGAATGAACTTCAATATGGTCTTACGAAAAAAAACTGTTGGTCGGCCCACCCGGGAACCTCTCTTCTGCAAAGAACTTCCCCGAAGGTACATTTGACTTTATTCCGTTTTGGCGCATTTCTACTTGCCACATAGCGCCTCGCATGTAAGAACAAGAAACACCGAGAAAAAACGTCCTAGCGTCCTACAATCACTCAGATCACGATGACCTCAGCCCGGCTCCCCCGATGAAAAAATTTGCAGAAGATTCAAATATAAGACACCTCGGGTTTTACGTCGATTTAAGGATGAAGAAAAATATCCGAGCATTTCCGGAAGACCTATGTCTCGCTTAACAGCACAAGACTTCTCTGCCATCCAAGCAGCCTCGATGTTCGAGGACTCGCTGAAGCTCGGGATGATCCTGGGAAAAGTTCCCTTTCTGCCCAGCTTCAAACCGATTTTTACGAACGGTAGTGGCATTTAAGATGAACCTTTCGAGGCCAGTGCATTAATGATGGTTTCATTCGCTGGAGAACCGCTAATACTTAACTGGGGGTATCCGAGACGACTGAGCCGTCTTCCGAGCAACAGGGATGACCTAAAAGCTCGAACGAAACAGGTATTCTTGGAACGGTGTCGAGCAGAAAATGAATGCGGTAAGCGCATAAGGTAGCAATAAAAATTATTTTTAAATGCCCAGAAAGGTAACAAGAACCTAACAGTCAGTGCGTTAAAGTAAGAAAAGGTTTATTCTGCCTCAGTAATGAACAGAAGGAAGCGCACACTTGAAACAACTCAGCAGTTCGGATTCTTTTATTTTTATCAAAGCAGGAAATAAATACCATTCGGCGTTCAACGGGCATCGCTAAGCATACCGCTGTGCACTGGAAGATGTTTATACGGGAAATACACCACTACCACGTAGAGAGGAGGCAGGTACGTCAGAGTTTTGTATCCTTGGCAGTCAACCCATACATTTGTTGATGTTGCTAGTAACGGCGTTTCCTGGCTAGCATCGTGCGACGTATGAGCATATTATCGAACATTTACGTTTCGAATGTCGCAACTAGCGGCAGCACTAGGTGACGCTTCTGAAGCATTTATTCATGCAGGCACCATTCGGCGGACCCGGTAAAGTGGTGGAGGTAGACGAGTCAGTGTTCCGCAGGCGCAAGTACAGTCGCGGCGCGGTATGCCATATATTCACCTCTTTTGCAACTATAGCCTTCATACTCTTTTTCATATAAATTCATCACAGATGCCGAAGTTCACCTAAATGTGCCGTAGTTATCGTCTGTGCTTAGTGCGATCGCGCGTAATGTGCATTTTTTGTAGGTGCGAGGATACACATGGATGTTTGATCCTGTGGGATGAGGGACTATCAGTGCTGTTATCTTCAAAGTGCCAGACAGGACAAAAGGAACTCTGGAGGCCTTGATTTCTCGACGGATCCGGCCAGGCACTATCGTCATGTCGGATATGTGGGCCGCGTATAACGGATTATCAGCGCTCGGGTATTTCCATTATACGGCGGGTTCTTTCCGTTGTCGTCAATTGATAGCAGTTAGCATAGAAATTTGGCAAGTTCTAATGAGTATGAGCAGTCAGTTCTCTTCCTACTTTTTTGGCCATTTCGAAGGAATGTTACCCACCCTCTTTTCAACAGCACCCGAAACGTGCAACAAATGCAGTAAACATGAAAGTGACAATATACGAAGGATGCTCTCTCTATACAGTAAAATTGTGAGTTGTTTTGAAATCCATTTCTTTTGTTTCCACAAAATAGTACAGCATGTTAAGTGTTGTAGGGTAAAAACTGAAATTATGGTACCGATCGTCCCATCCGGAAAATTTCCAGTAGCTAATGTGTTATAAAGAATTTGCAAATATTAAAAATATATGCGCGTGCAAACTGTTATGGACCAGTTGGCAACAAATAATCACTTTCAATATATACAATGAAAGACGAATCGCTTCTATCTCTCGCTGATTTTTTACCGCTGCTGTTGAAAGGGAGGCATAAAGAAGGCAGTCGATATGAAAAGTTTAACTTAAAGATATTCGAACTACCACGAAGTGTTGGAACTGAAGACTGCTGCATCGAATTATACCTCAACTACTAGGCAGATCAACGAAATCTGCCCTAGCAAAGGCTCGCCATTCGGACAGTTCTGACGACCAGGGGCAGGTCCTTGGTTGGTGAGCACAGGAGAGCTCCGCTGATACGCTTTACCCAAGTGACCCTCTCCCTCTTGTATTCTATCTGTACAATACTGATGTGCTGTGAGCTGGGCTGCATCGTCTCATCTAAATACTGAACGTAAGTCAGACCTTCTAAACAATTTCACTTTTTCTTCGTTCAGTACAGTCGGTGATAGAATTCTTTGAACAAGTGAATTTACATGATACTAATCATTAAAGGAGTAATTATTTCTCCAAGGGGTTTTTTCGGGCAGTTCTTCTCTGTGCTCATTTCTCTTTTTAACAAAGACTAAAAGCGTACATTTATATGAAATCGATAAATAACGTACATCAAATTTCTATATTTTTCTTCTTTCCTATAGTACGTTCACTTTTTTCGTACTTTTTCATCCAAATTTTCAAAAAGTTTTTTACCAATGCGCCACGCACCATGTCTGTTGTATCGCATCGGCAATCGTCGGTTACATAAGCGAAACATAAAAGGGCGTGTTGCGTCAGCTTGTATAGCACATCACCTCTCCACCATCGAAAAACAAGTGAACGGTCCAATTCTTCTCGGAAATATTTCTTTTTGAAGGCGACAGAAACACCATGAAGACAAAGTCTTAGACAGAAAAATGCATACATTATAGTGTGACAAACGCAGACCTCCGTCCACTACCCTCTTTCCTTTATTTCCGTTTTTAGTGCATCGGACCCGTGAGAACGAAATATTCGGCAAACTCAGCTTTCAAGGTCTGTCATTACCTCTACCAAACTACTCAGCAAGGCTCTTAGAATCTAAAAATTTACCACTGGTTCCTCTAACGACTGAGAGCAGAAACTTAAAGCTTCACTTCCACGTTATGACGGAAACTTGTCGTAAGGATTACTCAACATATTATACGTCGATATCGGGTTTATTTCCACCTCTGCCTATTACTCGACCACTACTATTTGCAAACAAAGTGTGTTGAACAACTTCCCCATATCTCCACCAAAATACCTCCCCTCGTAATCAAATTCTCCATCGAAACCTGGTACCCAACCCTATGATGGATCAGCCCCGGTAAACCAACGGTTCTGAAAGTGGGACTATGCAAATATAGATTTGATATTCGTATTTATCACGGCGCAAAACCATCCTGGTAACTTACTCCTCATCGAAATCTGAGGTCAAAAGTGCCAATATCTAGGCGTAGTCTGATAACTAAATCAAATTCATATTATCTTCCCATTCCTCTCTCGGCCGCCCAAACCAAAATTATCCCAGTATAAAATAGTTCTAGAACACTAGTCCCAAACGATACCACTTCACCATTTCAAAAGAATCATCTGCCCACGCTCACATAAGATTCCAATGAGCATACCACAAAACAACCATGAATAAAAATCTACCAAGTATTACATGATAGTACGCCACTTAACACTCCATTTATCACAGATAGATATTTCCTTGTTATCCGTCACAATCAATTAATTCTGAATGCCTTCAACACAATACAACAAAAAAATGAACTGATGCACATTAGACAATGAAACGAAATACCAAAAGAATAAAACGAAGACACTAGGGGCGATAAATCGCAAATAAAAAGATGCCCATAGATAGCTAACAATGACCAAACTCCGATAATGACTCTAAATGCCAATCCGTATAAAAATAGCAAGAATGATGTTCCAAATGTCTTCAGTAGTTTCGCATAATCGGGCATGAGGGCTCAACTTTTACTGGCATGAACTTAACTGATAAAAACACACCGTTCAACCTGCCACCAAATAAAAGATATGTGAGATATATTTTAAATGAGCGGAACCAAAACCAATGCAGTATTATCTATCTTTAGTAGGATCCGGATTGCACTGGGAATATACTAAGCTAGAAGGTGCACTGAGGAGCAGCACAACTTTTAGAGAAAAATCACGCATACACAGCAACTAGCCAGCCACCCGCGATACGTTAAGTATGCATGTATATGTATCGTTGCTTTTATTTTTATACTTCAGCGAAATCGACTAACATACGGTGATCTCGAAATGCTAATTTGCTAATTTGTTGGTAGATTCTCACATCCCTTCACTGATGATTTCTTTTGAGTGAACAAAAAACGGCGAACCCACCTACACTATAGTCCTGATCTGAATGGACTCAGGTTCAACCCATACCCAGAGAACTGCGTTGGATCTAAAATAACATCCACATACACTTAATAGCCGCAACCTTTGCCCAAGCAAAAAGAGCCATTTCAAACCCCATATGAACACTTTCGAATAAAGGAAGCTTTCGCAAGCTACACTCAACCAATTTTTTGCGGAGCCGGACAGCCAACGCAGCGTTATGCTCGATCATGGCCTATAAATGTTCCCGGTAGATGATGACGGCGTTTCTGTCCTCAACCAATCATTCTGGCTAGGTGCAGAAAGGCAGTGGGCGCAAAGGCTACCAACTCGAACGTCATCGCCACAGACTTGATTGGTCAGGTTGAGTCAAGTAGATAGACACTATCAAGGGAGAAATATGCCCTATCCGACATTCCACATGAATCAAATGATTGTCTTTATATCTCTTCGAATTAAATACTTGATATACTTGATATTCCCGTTGAAACTTCATCTCGGGGTGTGGGAAGATGGATAAGCTGGTAGCACTCGTCCTTAAATTGAATATAACAGACTGCACGACTAATCGGAGAAAGAAAGCTAGAAAAAACAGCGTGAAAGCACAATTACTAATAAACGTTGTACATTTTTTTTGGATAAATACAGTTAGGGACCGAGAGGAACTATTTTCCAATATCATCATCGAAACTATTAATGGAAACTATAAATGTATGAAAAATAAATAAATAAAACAACAATACAGTTACGCACGCTCAACAGCATGCGACAGGACGATTGGCAGAAAATCGACCAATTAAACGATATACTACAAACTCAACGAATATTCAGCGCATGACTGCATACACACAACAAAAACTGACAAGACCACAACACACGCACGATGACGAGAGAGCCATTAAAATCAATTTCACTATCTCATTCAACTTCATACTTTCAATATCTCCGAAAGTATTTCAATACCTTTAAAGGTGCTTTTGAAATCTCTGAACATATCTTAAAGAGCGGAAAAAAAGATTCGTCCAGTCGAGTGCACAGGCGGAAATTGAGAAGATGGAATTCCCTATTCCCAATCGAAAATACCGATAATCAGAAAAATTTATCCGCCTACCGCATACGACGAAAATTCTCTTTGAAATTTTCGTTCATTTTTGATTCACTCGAAGGCGTTCACATTCAATACTGAAATATTTTTTACCTTCAATACTGTTGAAGCTTTTCTATGAAAATAAACCTAATTAAATTGTTCATTCCGCCTTTCCCAATTAAATTCTCTCTCTACATTATTTTCACTTCTCTATCAAACAAAGAAGCGCGAAAGAATCGAGCAGAAAATGAATTAAACCGAATAAAAAGGAAACGATACCGGAAACGCACTGCACATACGAAATATGGGCTGAATAAAGCAAGTGCAAAATTTGCAAATAAAAAAGAAGATAAAATGAACAATTAGCGCAAAAAAAAACAAAATAAAATGCGCAATTCGAGCATATCATAAATATCATGAATTCACAGGAAGTGGCGCCTCAGGATGTCTATTCGAAAACATCATCGTCGCGAAGAAGAGACTCAGAAAGAAGAGACATTTCCTCCTAGAGTTACGGAGAAAATGAATCACGAAAGCCGAGAAAATAGAAAATGCAATGCCATAAACACCTTGGAGTCCATCATACTCCGAAAGTGATACGAATTCCGAGTTATTTCTTCAAAGCGCAAAACATTCCAGCTATCTAACGTTTAACAGCTGGCGACAAGAATGGAAAAAACGAAAAGGGAATCCCAAACAACAGTGATAGCAAAAAAAAGAAAAAAGCAAGGCCTAACATATAAAAGCAAGAGAATAGAAATTAAAAGATCACACTGCGTGCTGCGTTGCCTTCTGCTTCATCCTTCCCATGCCTTCACTTCATAAAGACTTATAAAGTTCATTGTGAAGCGATTTCAAGACGTTGCAGCTCAGGCAAAAACTATGCGATCAAACCTAGAAAGAAAAAATTCATTCAGAAAAGGAAACAAAAAATATCGTACTTTCTGACTCTACTCTCAAGTATCGAAACACTCTACCACCACAGCTTAAAACAGATGCGTGCTACCTCGTCCTATATCACAAATATATGTATCCAAAGTATCTGTTTTAAGAACACACTCTTGTAGAAACTGTAATGCCTCGAGTTGTTCGGAAGCACTCAATTCGAAAAACTCCAATTTCTTCAACTTATCAACACGTTCGCTGAAACGAAATTGTGTAACTAAATGGCAATTCACTCAAACTCGAGTCTCAGGCCATGCCAATAATATTCGTAAGTATTCATTCTGCACAGAAAGAGAAATTATACGACATCGATTTTAAAATATTCATTCTCGACTACGCAACCTTTCTCCCACAAACGCAAAATCGTGAATTTCAAGAACAAACATTCAAACCTACAAATCCTTCTCTCCCGTCCCATCTCCCAATTCAGGGACATTTATTACTGTCATCTGCAGATGGTAGAATCCATGGTTGAAAACTCAAAGGGAATTAAAAGCAAGGAGGCAAATTTACAAATTCAGTACAAGAAATACAACCAGACAAAAGCAAAGAGATAAATGTGTCACATTCACCCTTAAAAAGAAGAACAGAAATTGCTCGAAAATACGTTTAATATATGAATATTACTGCACTCCCCATGCTTCCCCTAATTTACTAAATCCAAATAACAAATGAAAACCATCTTGAGCCATGCTGCGCAGCAAGATGTTAGCTTGCCTGTCAACGAACCATAATGATAGATCCGCGTGGACTTCCTTATTAATAATCCAGAATGTTCTCAACTTTTTCAACACCGATCAAAACACTGCAAGTCCTTATTCCACCTCATTTTTATACGACGTTCCCTCCCGCCATCCCCCAGTGGCATATTCTAATCACATTTCCCACAATTCGTCGAATATTATGCGCAAAAAGACCCATACCTGAATCTGGGATTGTTCATCTGAAGATGACGACGCCGGCGTGACAGCATCTCTCTCGCTGTCGGCTGCCATCGCATCGTCATTTCCCGCAGCTCTTCTCTCCGTCTCCCGGAGACTTTTGTTATCCATAAGCACTAGATGTACCAGCCCAGAAGCAGTGCTTAAGGTGACTGGCACCATACGAAGACGTACGCCATACACTCTATACATCTGCAAAACAACTGGTTTAAATTCATCATTAACTAATGAACGCTTCTTGAACATGACTCTTCACTGCTCCAACAAGATTACGCTCCAGAACGGAAGTTACTAGAAACAGGAAACCAATAAGTAAACATCATGCTGAGTGAAACAGAGTAGGAGTTGTTTAATCAAAAGCCCACAAAAGTTAAAATTTCCCGTAACAGCGCGCAACATGAATTTCTAATACTACTTGATACTAATCCAATCCGGGAACGAAACCAGAAGTCTCCAACATGCACAATCCCCATTCTTCCCATCAATTTCATGAACCCTTCCTCCCAAGACTAAGAAAAATGCATTACGTATCACCTACTCAAGCAAATGGAAATATTGATGCGAAAAGTCCTTCGCGCTGAGCAAGGACCCAAACTTTTTACGTCTAAGCAACTAACGAGTTCTTTACCACCAATTTTACAAACTAATAAACAAATCATCCGACAACGTTGAAAGCCGCTCTGAGATAATTCAACATACACCGTGCTCTTTCCATGTGGCCAGCATTCCCAACACGCTCGGAAGTATAAATCCCCTCCTTTCTAAATTTCTCCTTTACTGCACTACTAATTGCAACGACTCCTTTTCTGAATAAAAAACGCCCAACGTTAGATATATACAGAACAAAAAACATCACCTAGTTACTTTCAAGGTGATTCAGAATGTTCGAGGCTGAAAATCAATAACAAACAAGCGAAAAACAACACAGATAACAGAAAAAATTCGAAAAAAAGATAAACGCAAAACAGGAAAATTCACCTTCCCGCTGGTGTCCTGGAGCAATAATTTGAGAAATGCAATAACAATATGCCCGATCGCCTCGAAAAATCTTTCCCGTCCTTTATACAACGCATTTAATATTGTCTCTATAAAGCTGCGATGATTACATAAATGAAGCAGTTTCAAAACTTCAAAAAAATCAGTAGTGATTTTCCACCGTCGATTACAAATCGAGTTTTAAGTCAAACGAGAAAAACGAACAGATGATTTACACCTTAGCCCTCCGCCCCTTTCCCTCACTTCAGCTCTCCGATTTTTTTCCTTCTCATCCTACGCTAAAAAAGCAGAATTCATACGGCAAACGTCGTGAATTGCATATTTGCTCATTTTTCAAAACTTGCAACTCCGCTAAATGCATCTTTTGCAACAGACATACCTAACTGATTTAGCGGGATCTTCAGCTGAAAGAAATGGTAGAAATGGAGTATGGTGTTATTAAAAATGCAGTCATTGGTTCATTTTCACAGCAGTATCTGATGGTAAAGGAGAGAGGAATGGGCGAATATGAGCAGGTTGTCAGGAACGTTCCCCGTGGCGGAAAAAAGACGCAGACCGAATAGGTGCGAACTTGGGGCTAAAGAGAAGGACAAAAACGCATGCTCGCCTACAACTGCTTTAACTCGGACTCGATGAAACGACATTCAAGAATTCAAAGACGATTCAAGGCAATCCTTTTAAATGTCCTGGTTCGCCTTACTGTCTGTTCAGCATCTGCTTCAATCTCAAAGAACGCTGTAGGACGATAAATACTCGCATAAATGTAAATGATGCATCTCAGTGGATAATAAGCCATCAAACGCTTTTGGATCTACTGCAAACGACTACTACAACTCAATATGAATATTCCAATCCTGACCACTTCTCTGACAACAATCAGCGACCACCATATGGAAAAAAAACATGTAGACAAACAATAAACTGCTAATAAATTTGCAACGTCCGGCTTGAAAAGCTTTTCGAGGAAACAATCAAATCAAGTTAAGTGAACTAGCAGAGAAAGAAAAACCTCTCCATCAGCGACAGTCATCATCAACTCAAAAAAGCCCAACAAAGCAGACTACACTCTATGGGAAAAAAGGATTTCCCGTCAAGATATTTTAGGCAAACACATAACTGATCTACCTGCAGAAGGCACACAGTATACTAGAAGCATATCCTTGAAAGTATTCACGAATTCAGAGACCACTAAACAAGATACAAAGTGCATGCGACGATCCTCTGCCCCTAGTTCCATTCGTTTCAATTCGGGGATCGCAAGCTTATTCCTGACTAGCGTATCTTCCAGTTTCTGCAACATTAACCAAATTTTAAAACTAATAGGGGCAAACAGATTTACCTCACACTATACCTTTCCCATAATGACTCCCATACAAGTTTCAGTACCACGCACTCCACTATTCAAGTCAAAAATGTGACTCATTTTATAATCAACCTCCTAGCGAAAAAAAAAACATCACATTCACCTTATTTAAAAGCGCATGTACTTTTTTCCATTTCCGAATGCTCTTCTTTAGTTTCTCGTAGCTTCTTTTCCTTGTATTCCTTTTTTCCTCTACCGACATCCTTTTCCTAACAAAACATACGATGAAGCCCGGAGTGCTGCAAATCTCCATTGAATCATACGACTACTACCTCAGAAAACGTGCTTAAGGTATACCATAAGCTGCATTTATAAGGTGTGACTGTCCACTATATACACACCGTGAGCGTTCACACCACAAGAGAAGTCGAGTTCTAGAAAACTCAAACATTCGACATCAGATTAACTCACATGGCTTCCGCATCTTCGTTGGCGTCATATTGCTTCATAACTGCGTAGCGAAGTATATCATTGGGGATGGCCTCTATAAGCGACAAAGAAAGTGACTTTGTTGCCACCGCACACAAACTGTGGAATGCTCTGTGTCCTGCGCGATTAGTTCTTTCATCAGTTTGGCGACTGTGGCCTCCAACTTACGCTCCCCAATCATCGATCGCGTGGTCCTCGTCACTGGACTATTACAACTCGACGCAGTAACTAGAAACTCCGCAAGATCCTGAACAATTTCCAATATCGCTCTAATATCACGACCAAATTTCCCATCACTTCTCAGAACCTCTTTTAATGGTGTTTTCTCATTTATCTATCTGTTTGCATCTCTTTATTATATAGCTTCTTACGCAACAAATAAAGGGATAATTCAGAGCGATCAGATTCCACAACTCACTTATCAGTTGGTCAAATGAAATCCGAGTCCTGTCCAATTGAGTGAAACTATTAATGGGGAAAAGTGCACAAAAGTTCGAAAGATTTTTCAATATAAAAGCTGCCCATATTGGCCGTAACAATGGCCGTAACTGCCCACATTCAATGAATGAAATAAAAAACGCAAATTTCATTCGCATACATGTGCAGTCTCATCAATCAAAATGAGATAAATTCCCATTTATAATTCACATTCCAAGCAAACCCGTCCTCAGTAAAAAGAACTAAGTGCAGGACGTGGCCATCCTTAAAAGTCGTGAATCATAAAAATACTCATGGATGCACATTCCAAGATCTGTTCGCTGAAAGCATCTTAAAATTAGGTGTATCCAGAAACAAAGAAATTGGGGAAAAATCCTCAAAGGTTTCAATCGTTCAGGAGGAACATTTTCCTATCATTAATAGGTCTCAAAACATAACTGGTAGCGATCCAAAAAATGAAAAAAGAAGAGCATTTCCATCTTTTTCAACTTCTTACTATGACCACAATTACTGGCTCATTCTTCTAAACAAGACAGATACTTCTCGAGCTACCCACAGCATTGGTCTGTATTAGCAGGTAAGAAAATCAAAAAAACTGATGTAACGGATGATATGAGGATGTGTGCGAGAAAAAACCGGCCTTCTTAAAACGTACAAATAGAAAAGCATCTGTCAAAAGCCCACTAGCCGTCGAATTATCAATTACTTCACGATTATTTAACGAGAGTATAGCTTACTCGCCGTTGCACCTTCGAGGCGGTACTCTTTTTCTTCTTTTGGAGCAGTTCTCCAACACCCGTACCCTTCTTGCACATCTTACCCTCTTCTCTCTTCTTTATTTTTCCGGCGCCTTCTTTATCTTTCATCGTGCATTTCCAGCCACCTAAAACATAATAAAATTAACAGAACAACTTAAAATATACACTCGAACTATTGTACATGACGCTTAATGTAAAACCATGACGAAGGACGCTTAATGAACGAAGACTGACACCTTACCTGTTAAAGACACCTATCATCATTAGAAACATCCCTAAAAATGAAGCATAAAACAGGAGGTCAATAAGATTTTCTACAAAACTTCAAAAACATTTTTAAGAATGGCTAAGAAGTCTAACGAACAGATTGGAAAATGCATATAAGATTTTAAAAAAGAATATGATTCCTTGCAAGTACACTAAGTTACGACCTGAGCTGCAAAAACCAAAGTAACAATTATATTAAAAAACTATGTCAAATAGCCACGTAAACTCTCACTTTTCACACGTGAACAATCACGTAAACTCTCACTTTGGCACACGTGAACGTTCACGTAAACTCTCACCTACGCACACGTACACGTTCACGTAAACTCTCACGTACATACACGCAAACGTTCACGTAAACTCTCACGTTGGCACACGTGAACGTTCACGTAAACTCTCAAGTTGGCGCACGCAAACGTTCACGTAAACTCTCACGTTGGCACGCGTGAACGTTCACGTAAACTCTCACGTACGCACACGTAAACGTTCACGTAAACTCTCACGTACGCACACGTAAACGTTCACGTAAACTCTCACGTTGGCACACGTAAACGTTCACGTAAACGTTCACGTGAACGTCGTTACGTAAACTTTTCACACGTAAACGTTCACGTAAACTCTCACTTGAAACACGTAAACGTTCACGTAAACTCTCACTGCAGGCACACGTAAACGTTCACGTAAACTCTCACGTTGGCACACGCAAACGTTCACGTAAACTCTCACGTTTTCACACGTGAACGTTCACGTAAACTCTCACCACGCACACGTACACGTTCACGTAAACTCTCACGTTGGCACACGTAAACGTTCACGTAAACTCTCACGTACGCACACGTAAACGTTCACATACGTTCACGTAACTCTCACCTTGCCACACGTAAACGTTCACGTAAACTCTCACTTTGGCACACGTAAACGTTTACGTAAACTCTCACATACGTACACGTGCGCGTTTGCACACGTACGTTCACGTAAACTCTCACGTACGCACACGTGAACGTTCACGTAAATCTCACGTACGCACACGTAAACGTTCACGTAAACTCTCACGTACATACACGCAAACGTTCACGTAAACTCTCACGTTACGCACACGTAAACGTTCACGTAAACTCTCACGTACGCACACGTAAACGTTTACGTACGTTCACGTAAAATCTCACGTACGCAAACGTGAACACTCACGTAAACCTCACGTACGTTCACGTAAACGTTCACGTAAACTCTCACGCGCACACGTAAACATTCACGTAAACTCTCATTACGCACACGTAAACGTTCACGTAAACTCTCACTTGGCACACGTAAACGTTCACGTAAACTCTCACGTACGCACACGTAAACGTTCACGTAAACTCTCACTTCGGCACACGTAAACGTTCACGTAAACTCTGAGTTACGCACAAGTAAAAGTTTACGAAGGTTCACGTGAAGTTTCCGGTAGGCACACGTAAACGTTCACGTAAACTTCATTTTGCCATACTTAAACGTTCACGTAAACTCTCACGTGCACACGTAAACGTTCACGTAAACTCTCACGTGCACACGTAAACGTTCACGTGAACTCTCACGTACGCACACGTAAACATACGTGTGTCCTACGTGAGAGTTCACGTAAACTACGTGAACGTTTACGTGAAACTCTCGTGTGCGTATGTGAAGGGTTACCCGAACGTACGTAAACTTACGTGCGTACGTGAGAGTTTACGTAAACGTTCACGTGTGCGTACGTGAGAGATTACGTGAATGTTTACGTTTGCGCACGTGAAAGTTTACGTGAAACCGCGCACACACGCACGCACGCAGT
>JBBHLZ010000032.1:0-48662 GCA_037576465.1 Parascaris univalens
AAACAACATCATCCATCCAAGATATATAGGCAATATTTGCATGATATGAAAGGGATTTTGCAGCCCACTCCTCTTTCGCCTTCTCCTGGTCGCCGATTGATTTCAAGGGTCGAAAGACGAGGGAGAAATAACCTCATAGATCAAAAATTCAGTTTAATAAGGCAACTCTAAAAGCTCATTTTAGCGCATTACTATAGATAGTTCTGATGAAATTATTACTATGCGATGAAAGTCTTTTGACGATATTATCGACTCCGATCGGAAACGAGCAGAGATTGACGATACTATCAACCCCCGATCGGAAACGAGCAGAGATTGACGATACTATCGACTCCCGACCGGAAACGAGTAGAGATTGACGATACTATCGACTCCCGACCGGAAACGAGTAGAGATTGACGATACTATCGACCTCCGATAGGAACGAGCAGAGATGGCGGTACTATCGACCCCGATCGGAAACGAGCAGAGATTGACGATACTATCGATTCCGATCGGAAACTATCTCCGCTCAACGTGAGGTTTTAACTCGTTAGTCGATCACGTTTATTATGTTCAAATGTGGTGTGACCTGTAGCTATGAATATACGAAAGGGAAATACTCTCATGAATAATATGATCGCCGTTTTATTTTACATATTCTTATAATCTGTAGCGATAAAAATTATATGAGAATCAAAGAGTTATATTTGTCCGTTAAGCAATTTATATTATTTGGCGTTCTGCTATCAAGAATAGCTATCACCGTTCGCTTAATCGTTTTCGACCATCGGAAAAATCTGACTCTTAACTAAAGCATATTATTGCCTCAAATATACTTGCTGCATTAAGTTTTATAAACTACTTTCAATACGCTTAGATAGATATAGGTTTAAATGCACACCAACCGAAGGATGCTAGGTAGAGGTATAGGTTTGAACTCAAGGAATTAAGAAACTACGAAGGCCTTCGTTGTAGACTATGGAAGTATGAGAATCTCATTAAACTAGAATTACAAAAACAAGTTGCAGGAGGATCATCACTCTTAGTTGCCGAGAATTACTACAATACTCAAAACATACTGGTTAAGAAGCTCCACAAATATTCATTGGACGAGTTGAGAACGGGCAACCGTTAATCCAGGACGATGCTTTAAATGGATCCATAGTTAGCATCAGATCCACCTGAAATCCCTATGTTGCGCTTAAAGATTCTACACTAAAGATCAGAAAAATATAAGCATCAATGGCGCTAGATCAGTCGACACTTTGAGATTCGTTGAGGATCGATTAGTGACCTTTATTATCCGCCGAAACGATCGCTCCCCACTCGTTACTAATTGCAAGCTTTAGTAAATTGCAATAGAATCTGTTAAGAGATCATTTGAAATTTGCCCTCAAATAGTGCGCAACGATCGACCTACCCAACCGGTGAGAATCACTACTACCATTCGATGAACGAATACGATATCCCTCCGTGCATTTCGAGTTTTGATCAACATGGCGAGCAAAGCGCCCTAACCATTTTGGTACGAAAATTTGCCTTTAAAAGCGCTGTCTGCGCTAACAGAGTCGTAGTTGGCGTTCGCTCCGGTTTCGAGTGAGGGTGGGTGATGCGGTAGTTCGATGAAGCTCCGTGCCGGCTCTTGTGTGCGCTAACGGGATCGTAGTTGGCTTTCGTTGCGGTTTGGAGAGAGGGTGGATGATTCGGAGCTTCGATGAAGCGCTATATCGGCTCCTGTGTGCTAACGGAGTCGTAGTTAGCGTTCGTTCCGGTTTCGAGTGAGGGTGGGTGATGCGGTAGTTCGATGAAGCTCCGTGCGGCTCTTGTGCGCTAACGGGATCGTAGTTAGCGTTCGTTCCGGTTTCGAGTGAGGGTGGGTGATGCGGTAGTTCGATGAAGCTCCGTGCCGGCTCTTGTGCGCTAACGGAGTCGTAGTTAGCGTTCGTTGGGATTGGAGTGAGGGTGGATGTTGCAGGGCTTCCATGAAGCTCTGTATCGGCTCCTGTGTGCTAACGGAGTCGTAGTTAGCGTTCGTTCCGGTTTCGAGTGAGGGTGGGTGATGCGGTAGTTCGATGAAGCTCCGTGCCGGCTCTTGTGCGCTAACGGGATCGTAGTTAGCGTTCGTTCCGGTTTCGAGTGAGGGTGGGTGATGCGGTAGTCGATGAAGCTCCGTGCCGGCTCTTGTGCGCTAACGGATTCGTAGTTAGCGTTCGTTGGGATTTGGATGAGGGTGGATGTTGCAGGGCTTCCATGAAGCTCTGTATCGGCTCCTGTGTGCTAACGGAGTCGTAGTTAGCGTTCGTTCCGGTTTCGAGTGAGGGTGGGTGATGCGGTAGTTCGACGGAGATCTGTATCGGCTCCTGTGTGCTAACGGAGTCGTGGTTAGCGTTCGTTCGGTTTCGAGTGAGGGTGGGTGATGCGGTAGTTCGATGAAGCTCCGTGCCGGCTCTTGTGCGCTAACGGAGTCGTAGTTAGCGTTCGTTGGGATTTGGAGTGAGGGTGGATGTTGCAGGGCTTCCATGAAGCTCTGTATCGGCTCCTGTGTGCTAACGGAGTCGTAGTTAGCGTTCGTCCGGTTTCGAGTGAGGGTGGGTGATGCGGTAGTTCGATGAAGCTCCGTGCCGGCTCTTGTGCGCTACGGGATCGTAGTTAGCGTTCGTTCCGTTTCGAGTGAGGGTGGGTGATGCGGTAGTTCGATGAAGCTCCGTGCCGGCTCTTGTGCGCTAACGGAGTCGTAGTTAGCGTTCGTTGGGATTTGGAGTGAGGGTGGATGTTGCAGGGCTTCCATGAAGCTCTGTATCGGCTCCTGTGTGCTAACGGAGTCGTAGTTAGCGTTCGTTCCGGTTTCGAGTGAGGGTGGGTGATGCGGTAGTTCGATGAAGCTCCGTGCCGGCTCTTGTGCGCTAACGGGATCGTAGTTAGCGTTCGTTCCGGTTTCGAGTGAGGGTGGGTGATGCGGTAGTTCGATGAAGCTCCGTGCCGGCTCTTGTGCGCTAACGGAGTCGTAGTTAGCGTTCGTTGGGATTTGGAGTGAGGGTGGATGTTGCAGGGCTTCCATGAAGCTCTGTATCGGCTCCTGTGTGCTAACGGAGTCGTAGTTAGCGTTCGTTCCGTTTCGAGTGAGGGTGGGTGATGCGGTAGTTCGATGAAGCTCCGTGCCGGCTCTTGTGCGCTAACGGAGTCGTAGTTAGCGTTCGTTGCGATTTGGAGTGAGGGTGGATGATGTGGGCTTCGATGAAGCTCTGTATCGGCTCCTGTGTGCTAACGGAGTCGTAGTTAGCGTTCGTTCCGGTTTCGAGTGAGGGTGGGTGATGCGGTAGTTCGATGAAGCTCCGTATCGGCTCTTGTGCGCTAACGGAGTCGTAGTTAGCGTTCGTTCCGGTTTCGAGTGAGGGTGGGTGATGCGGTAGTTCGATGAAGCTCCGTGCCGGCTCTTGTGCGCTAACGGAGTCGTAGTTAGCGTTCGTTGATTTGGAGTGAGGGTGGATGATGCGGGCTTCGATGAAGCTCTGTATCGGCTCCTGTGTGCTAACGAGTCGTAGTTAGCGTTCGTTCCCGTTTCGAGTGAGGTTAAATGATGCGGAACTTCGATGAAGCTCCGTATCGGTGGTTTGCTTAGTGCGATGGGAGGGGATGTAGCGAGCGGTTATTGCTGTCTAGTTATTAATCGCGACATCGCTGCCCTATTTCATTATTGTTCATTGAAAATATCTGTCAAGAAGTCGAAATCTACGTCACTAGGATGTGGCGGTTGTGAGATTTTTCAGGCAAAATCCCCCCGAATAAAGAAGATTTAATTTCAGAAATGTTCTCGAACGTTCATTACAGGGATTTTTCTCCCTCATCACTTTCCTCTATCATTTCTCTCGTTGTTGCCTCTATGTTGTCTCCATCGTCCGCTCTGTAAACTCCAGCTCGTCCGCATCCTGGGAGACCGTCTCCTTATTACGTTTATATATTTATTCATGGTTTATTTCTTCAGTGAAATAAGTGGTAGTACTACGTCTTGCATAATCGCTTTAATGATGCACTTCCGTTTCCACGATGTTTTTAGTTGGTTTCTAATCGTAAATGTGTTCATTTCAACAAATTGCCTACTGCATTTTTCATCGGTAATGTTCAATTCATCGAATATGCAAGTTTTGCAGCATAGTTTCGGTTATCAATTAGCCTTTTCAGCGAACTCTGCGATGTCGACTCCATCTTCCGATAGCAAAAAGCGACCAGCGAGCAGCTGTGGTGCTGCTCTATATAATGACCAACCAGAATTTGTACATATCGTCTGTTCAGTTATTTATTCATATGTCTGAAATAGAAATTCTTCTAAAGTGAAGGCGAATTAAATGACGGAAAAGGTAATTGATAGATCATTATATGATCAGACTGGATGGCCGAAGATTATATAACGTGGTTTGCTCGGTGGTATTAGCCGTTAGCGTTCTTGTATAATCGCAATTCATTAGCGGTAGATGCATCGAGTTGCGCCTAGCGAAGGTTGGCTGGATTCGCCGTTATCGGAAGTAAATGCAGTGCTCAGGAAGGTCTTTCATGACGTTGGAGCCTCAGTATCTGAATTGTCGTTCTGTCTTCACTGTGTAATGTCCGATCTTAAGATCGCCTTCAGTTTTTCCTGTAAATTTGTTCTTTATAGCTCGAAATATTTGAAATGATCGCCTTCTAGTTGTCTCATCTGTTCATTATGTGACAAATTTTATCGATCGGAATTTTTCGTTAAGATGTTTTCGTCGTTTTCTAGATTTTCCGAGAGGTCGTAAGTTGGTCAGCGGGGCTCCGCTATGTGCAAACGTCAGCTGAGGTCGAGAACTGCGTCACGTGCGATTGATAAAACAAGTGCGCAATCCAGGTTGGTGATTTTTTAAAATTTGTTTTGTAAGACGCCGTTTTTATCTCACTCAGTTTATATAGACACCATAATTCTTTTGTGTAATTTCTCATTGTCAGCATTCTTTTAACGCGTAAGTTTTTCAAATCAATTCCCTCTTAAAATTACTTTGCGCCAATTTTCATGCATATTGAGTATAAATGGGCAACATAAAGCCATCTTTTAGGCAATATTTCAATGTAATAATATGTCATTGGAAATTAATGTTGCGGGGCATTTGGTGCTGTTCCTGAAAGTTGGGTGTATTATCTGCAATGATTCTAACCTGTACCGTTAAAACAGGAGCGGTGCTGGTGCTTGGGGAAGTTTTTGCATTTTGCACGATCAGTCAGTGATGTTCTTTCTATGCCACTGCTGTTGTAATTGGGTGCAAGAGTCCGTTTTTCGTCACCGCGGAGGGTGTTTGATTGCGATAATAAGCCTCTGACAGAATTCGGCAGTAAGGATTGAATTTTCAGTGCCGAAAAATTTATGTAGGAAAGGAGGTTGCGAACGTTTTTTTGTTATGTGTTAAATGTTGTTGCATTGGAAGGAAAGTGATGACATTCCTTAACAAATTTTTTTCAGTTCTCCTTCGAGTTATCACATATATTTGACTCCGCGAGCACTCAGCAGGAAGTATATGAAGCGTTGGCCAAGCCGCTTCTCACATATGCGCTATCTGGCATTAATGTGTGCTTCTTCGTCTGTGGACAAACAGGATCCGGTAAAACAGAGAGGTTGGATAAGTTATGTTCTCACAGTTTCATCTTTGTTTAGATTTTAGCGATGTTAACATGCTGCTGCGGGAACTGCTGAATTATTGGGTATTTATCGGATTGGCGAGTTCGGTTTTGTGCGCCGTGCAACGCCGACATGATATGCAGATATATGCTCAAGTACATGTGTGTATGTCAACTTGCGTTTCATATATACAATCACTGTTTGCAGTATTGTCGGGAATCGGGAGGATCGTGGCGTCTTCATGGGATGCTGTTGCAGAAGTCCAACTCGAAGAACGCACTCTAAACGGCGGCATTCTACAAAATCTACCAGGAAAAGGTACGTGATTTTTTTCAGGGAGGTGTGCGAAAGATGCTGTAGTTTTGCGGCTGCACGAGAGCGTAATGATGAAGAAACGTAAATAGATTGCACTTACTACGAGAAATGATAGCATCCTAAGGATATGCTAAACATCTTCGACGATGGTAGAAGGATTGAAGTCGATGTAATCTTGTTTGATCTCAAGAGTTACTGATTTAGTGATGGGAATTAGCGAGCATGATATGTTTAGAGGTGACAGGTTTGGAGGAGTGTGAAAACTGAGTGCTTTCAGAGGTGGTTAATTAATCTTGTTGTCGTCTTCAATGAATATTCCAAATATTTTTAGGCTTATGATTTATGGGGAGACGTACGAAAACCGGTGCGCATTCGTGGAGGCGAACAGGTATATTTAGAAGGGTTGACGGAAGCTACGGTGACGTCATTCGCGGAGTTCGAGAAATTTGCGCCAACGTGCCTGGACGAAACGAGCCACTGCCAGTACAGCGCTCAACCGACAGTCGAGTCGTTCTCATGCTGTCGTCCGCTTAATGTATGTTTCAGTGCACTTATTTGTGGGCTAGTATACAAATTTTTTCGTTTTCTTGGAATTATGAAAAAGAAATATGAGAAGATGGAGAGAGGAACAAAGGAAGGTGAAGTATTATTGGCTAAAAGAGACCGAGACTCTATTTTTCTCTCTTCAGTTGTATTTGCAATGCTGGTATTTGTGGTCAAACCTGAGTTTGCAATGCTCGGCCCGGTATTTATGGTCGAATCGTGGACAAGATGAATTATGGTGCTCCTTGTTTTGTATTTTAGGCGTTATTAGTTTCTGCTGGTGGTGCAAATGAGGATTTTTTATTGCATTTTTTAGAGACATGAATTCGAATCATTTGACGTTCCTTTGGATAGAAACTTTCATTTGGCTAGAACTGTGGAGCTTCGCACTTTCGTATATAATTAATTCGTTGATATGTTAAAGTTTTGTTGACTAAAAAGCATTAATGTCAGTGATTTAGCAACTGTTGTCGATCCTTCTGATTCAGGAATTGTAAGTGGTCCTGCAGGGCTGATGGAGTTTTCCCTAGGTGTGCGGAATGGTTTTTTTCGATGATATGGAAAGTGTAGTTAAACGAAGGGAAAGCTCTTAAAGGGGGAAGAGAAAGAGAGGAATTAATGAATGCCTTTTTTAAATTAGAGATGAATGTTGCTAGGTAGTAGAGGGACAGCGTCGGCAGATCCTCCGCAGATATCAAAAATCATCATTCTGTGAAAATTTTAGCCGTAAAATGTTATCGTCGAGGTTTGAAGTGATGCATTTCTTATTTGATGTCCATCAAATCCTTATCTCAGTATAGTGTTCGCTTTGGAGTGGATGATTTTAAGCTCTCATGTGTGGTCGAAAACTCGTCACCCAAAGGTGAAAAAAACAAGCTGACTTGAACATTCCGACGTATAATGGAAACTTCTGAGATATAGAAATAATGTATTTTTTCATCGTTTATTATTTGGTGCAGTGCGTTCATCGTCGGTGTTCTTACCATAAAGGACCAAGGATATTACTTTAGTTATCAGCGAAGCGTAAATGAAAAAGTGGGGGCAGTGATGAGGTCCTTCGCAGATCCATTTTGTGGATCTTGCTGGATCGGAACGCGTTGTTCACTCTTGTCGTCCTCATATGGGTTTATGTTTCTTTATTTATAACCAACTCTAAAGCCATGTTGCCGTTGTTTGGGTAGTATTTTAACCAACTCTAAAGCCAGTAGTAACTTTACGCGAAGTAGAGTTACTAAATGTGCTCTCGTCATCCGTTATCTTCGTAGAGTACTTTGTGCAAAGATTTTTGAAATAATTTCATTTTGGTAACTGTTAGTCGCAGTGATTGCGCATTTGTATCGGGTCGAGGCTTTTTTCATAAATAATTATTGCCGAACACTTTTTTTTAGTATAGACAGAGTTCTTGTTATAACTTCCCAATCTAATGATACTGCCGTCGTTGCTTTTCGGTATTCTTTTCATCCGTGCTGCCTATCTTAAATCTTCAACAAACAAATAGCAATCGCAGAAGCTTACAATCATAGATCCTTTGCCACATTGCTTCTAGCACGTTGAATTGCATTATTTTTCTTGAAGGTTACATTTGTTGTTTCCGAATCAAATAACTTGTAGTGTTACTGTGGAGTATGTTGGAATTAAGAGGAAGGGGAGTGAATTTCGTGATTTTTCTATTTCAATTTGATTCGGAAACAACAAATGTAGCCTTCAAGGGAAATAATGCAACCCAATGCGGCAAAGGATCTATCGTTGTCGGACTGTACATAAATGAAGCTTCTGCGATTGCTATTTGTTTGAAGATTTAAGATGAGCAGCACAGGTGAAAAGAATACCGAAAACCAACGACGGCCGTATCATTAGATTGGGAAGTTATAACAAGAACTCTTACTAAAGTGATCGGCAATAATTATTATGAAAAAAGCCTCGACCCGATACAAATGCGCAATCATTGCGACTAACAGTTATCAAAATGAAATGATTTCAAAAAATCTTTGCACGAAGTACTCTACAAAGATAACGGATGACGAGAGCGCAATCAGTAATTCTAGTTCGCGTAATGGCATACTACCCAAACAACGGCAACATGGATTTAGAGTTGATTATAAATAAAAAATCAAACCCATATGAGGGCGACAAGAGTGAACAGCGCGTTCCGATCCAGTAAGGTCCACAAAATGGATCTGTGAAGTTACTGCGAAGGACGTCATCACTGCCCCCCACTTCTTCATTTACGCTTCGCTGATAACTAGAATAATATCCTTGGTCCTCTATGGTAAGAACACCGACGATGAACACACTGCACCAAATAATAAACGATGAAAAAATACATTATTTCTATATCTCAGAAGCTTCCATTATACGTCGGAATGTTCAAGTCAGCTTGTTTTTTTCACCTTTGGGTGACGAGTTTTCGACCACACATGAGAGCTTAAAATCATCCACTTCAAAGTGAACACTATACTGAGGTGAGGATTTGATGGACATCAAACAAGGAATGCATCACTTCAAAACTCGACGATAACATTTTACGGCTAAACTTTCACAGAATGATGATTTTGATATCTGCGGAAAATCTGCCGACGCTGTCCATCTACTACCTAGCAACATTCATTTCTAATTTAAAAAAAGGCATTCATTTATTCCCTCTTTCTCTTCCCCCTCTAAGAGCTCCTTCGTTTAACTACAATTTCCATATCATCGGAAAAAACCATTCCGCACACCTAGGGAAAACTCCATCAACCCTGCAGGACCATTTACAATTCCTGAATCAGAAGGATCGACAACAGTTGCTAAATCACTGACATTAATTCTTTTTAGTCAACAAAATATTAACATATCAACGAATTAATCGTACACGGAAGGTGCGAAGCTCCACAGTTCTAGCCAAATGAAAGTTTCAATCCAAAGGAACG
Organism: Parascaris univalens; assembly: GCA_037576465.1. Classification (NCBI taxonomy): domain Eukaryota; kingdom Metazoa; phylum Nematoda; class Chromadorea; order Rhabditida; family Ascarididae; genus Parascaris; species Parascaris univalens. The sequence continues at coordinate 9,376 of JBBHLZ010000032.1, forward strand.
TCAAATGATTCGAATTCATGTCTGTAAAAAGTGCAATAAAAAGTCCTCATTTGCACAGCCGGCAGAAACTAATAAAGCCTCAAATACAAAACATGTGTTGCTGCGTACCAAGCCTCCATTCGAGTGACTAATGTGCTAAAGGCAGTTATGGAAAGCATAAATTTCCCTGACCCGCAAGCAGCGTTCAAAATCGCGCTTTTGCAAGTGGAGGCAGCAATTCGATGACTAGAACGTCACATTTTGGAGGTCGACGCTAATCATAGCGATTGGCTAGAATACATGAAGCAGCTATGTGCGGCTGCTGAGAAAGCTAATGAAGCTTCAATTTACCAAACTCTGGCAGAGGCGCAGAGAGTTTTCTCATCGTAATAGGTGAGGCTAAAAGTGTATGTGATGATTGATCACTGCCAAATTGAATCTTGAATTCCACATAGCCCGACACACTTCCGCAGCTGGCAGCGTCCTTACAGGAAACAGTACTACGCCTGCCCAGCGACGCAGCAGCAGATGTATTGCAAATTTCGATCGACAGCATCGCAAATGGCCACAGTTTTGGGCCACATTCCTGCATGTAGTAAGCAAAGCGCTAGAAGCAGTAGGTTTCACAGTAGCGCCCGAAAATACGAAGCCGTTAAAACAACGCTCCAGCAACGATTTGAGAGATCCGAAGTGCTATTGAAGTCACTGTAAGCGGAACTACATGACGCAGCAACTCCCGCAAAGGACTTCAAGGAATGCGTTGCGAGCGTCGAGCGCATTCTACAACAGCTGGAGCAACGGGGAGAAAACATCGACAGCTCGCAAACCGAGATTTGCATTGAAGAACCGCTACCGCGTTAGGCGCTGTTGGTGCGCGTGAGGGAGAATATGGCAACTGCGACTATAGGGGGACCGACGCATGAGGGTCGGCAAGTTCGAAAGCAGGTAGGAAGGCGAGAACGAAAAAGTATGGGAGGTGTGAAACGAGGGGAAAGTTTACATCACACTTCTGCATTACCCGCAGTGGCAAAACGACAGATCGAGGGGAAGGGCACACGGCACGATCTTACTCGACAGATATGTCCGTTTTGTTGTGAACCACACTGCGTCGATATTTCTCCACGCTTTACCACTTTGAAGGAGCGGTTTGACCACGCTCAGCAGTTACGCCCTTGTTTCAAGTGTCTCAGAGGGGGCCATGATCAAAATGATTGTACACGGAACGTCTCCTGCCACCATTGCAAGTGCAAAGGACATCCCACGGCAGTGGCGTCGATCGCAGCAGCGGAAAGAGGAGAACCCTATCGGAGAAACCAACACTCAGACAATTCGCGCGATGGCGGCTATTGCGATACCCGAACATCAAGAGCGAGACAAAACGGTATTACTCTTATCTACCTTCGTGGAGGTTAGAGGTGACGCACCACACACACAAAAACGATCAAGGTGTCTGTCCGTGCTATATTTAATTATATTCATATTTGCAAAGGATCAATTCTTCTAAGAAATGCACTAAATGCAAAAACTTTCTGAAAAATAACGCTGCCACTAAACGTAGTAGATGGCGCATCGGAACATAAATAAATAAGAAATAATATTTCGTAAATGTGAGGAAAATATGTACATAGTGCGTCGTGGTGGAACCAAATCTAATCCCTGGCTTGACCGATCCACTCCTATACGCTCAATTTGCATGCTGATTACTGACTTCACTCTCTCCTCTGTCCCATCCAGTCTCCATTTTAACCATCAACTGAAAGAAATAACCGAAGTTGTCAAAAGCGCATGTCACGGCAACAATTGCAGCACAACTGCACCTAGTGCCAAAGAGAATGCATTTCTTCTTATAGCGGCGACTGCTTCCGTCATGTCGTATAAAGAGAGGCAAAATGAAATCTGGCTAGCAGCCAGCAAACCAAGAACGGTTTTGGCCAATTCGACCGCAAGCAAGGACAACGACGGCATCAAAAAACGCAACACTTTCAACAGTCTGGACGAAATTCATTAAAGAAAACAGCAGTCAGCAGCACAATTCAGACGTTAGTACAGCAAATCCAATGATGAATGAAACTGCCAAAACAATTGAAATGGACGACAGTCAAACAACAACGACGAACCATGAAACAATCTTCGCAATAGATAAGTCGACAAAAATGGAACCAACAGGGGGAGAAAATGTTCCCGAAAAAACGGCTATAGCGACACAGGAAACTACAGACATCACAACAAGGACCAGCATAATAAGAAGTACAACGGGAGCAACAACGTCGTTCGCAACAACTACTGGAAAGGCAGCTACCTCAGAAACATTTGCAACTGAGCTGCCCTCCAGCACGGCAAATGAACAATCCACCACAATTGAAACAACAGACGCCGAGTTGAAAACAAGGGAACCGCAGACTGAGGACCGCAGTACGAGTACAGTGGAGTCGGAAACGTCGTTTGCAACTACAGCCAATAAAACAACTACCTCAGGCCGATCTACAACAGTGGGACCTGCTGGGGTGACATTGTCTTCAGATTGGTTGACGAGTCCTTCTGATCTAACATCTGCGCCTGTTGATGCCAACTTCAGTGTGGAGAGGAGCTGTGATTGCAGTCCGTTCAAGATGTATCTGGACATCGTTGCAGTTGTTGATTCTTTTCAAGTATGACGCTGGAGGGATTATTTGAGGTGAGTGTTGCATTTGTTGTTGAAGAGGTGCCGGTTACACGATGTCTGTTTCGACAGTAGGACTTTTTACTTTGAGATAGGCTGTTCAGTGGCGTGAGTCTCATATGTTGGTCGGCTAATACATTTTCGGTTCGGTTTCAAGAAATTTTGCATCCTACTTTCGGTTCGGTTGGCGAGTTGATTTCTTGAATGCTGTAGTGTGACTGGGAGTATCTTTTCTAATTCGCTGCGTATTTTCGATTTTGCCGTTTAACTGCTGCTCTTCTTTGAAGCTTTGTATTTGGTGTTTTTGTGTTATTTATTTTCGAGTTCTTAAAAATTGATTTGATTGTTTTTTCTTGTCGGAGGGAGGGGATTCAGCATTTATTTGACAAGTGCTATCCATTTTGATGTGCCGAAGTTCTGGAATAAGAACAGGTTTCTTGTCTCTCGCTCAGATCGATGATCTACCTTGAGTCATTCTATGAAGTTTTTCTGACAAAGGTGCCTGGCTTACGGCAAGATATTGATATGTGGTGATAATAGGAAAGTTCACCTAGAACAATAATATGAATTTGTAGTTGTTTTATCTCTAACACTATTTTATTTAAGCCCTCTTTGCGTAAGACCTTTCAGATAATTCCTGGATACGCTTTAGGCAGCTGCTGACTTGGCAACACTATTTCAATCGATGACCATCGCACTGGGTCCAGAACCAGGTCAATTCGTCCGAGTTGCTCTAGTGACATTCTCCGGCCATGCAGTTACCGCAGGTGATCTTCGCACGTTTGGCAATTACAGCTCTCTTGTAGATGCGCTTTTCAGAATGCCTTTCCACGGGGACAGCGCAATCGATATCATCAAGTAGGTTTTACTTTTCACTTTGCGATATAGTATTATAAATTTGGGGGGGATATATGAAACGTGGAAAATTATCTATAAAGGAGAGCGAAGCGCAAAGAAGTTTTGAACCTGTGACGCTGCAGAGGTAGATAAGTAACAGATTTTCCACTTTCAAGCGGATCACATTACGGAAAGAAATGAAATTCGGTCGTTTAGCAGTAACATTCCCTGGCTCTTTTTTATGATTTACGTAATATGGCGATCGCAAGCTGAGGCCATTGGAATAACAGGTTAACTAAATGTGAAGTAAGAGGTCAAGGATTGCTTGTTCGCCAAACAAGTAAAGCTGTTAATCTAGTTGAGAAGCACAAATAAGCATGAAATGGATAGTGCTGTTCGAAACGCGATTGAAAAGAACTTTAAAATTCATTCACTCTTCGAAGGGAACCTTTGTTTCGCCTTATGGAGAAGGATCTATCTTTAATAGAATGAAAGTGCTTTTTTCCCGCTGCCAAATTTTTTTGCGCATTATGGCGAAATCGTGTCCGCGTTGCCTCTAAGAACTTCAAAATCACCCTCCATGTTTGTGGAATTTCATGGATATAATGAGACTCACGCGGTAGCCCTCAGGTTAACTTTGAAGATGATCAATCAATCTCTTAAGGGGAGATAAATGTGCACAAAAATTTGTATCCATTTTACGAAAGATTGAGTTGCAAGACAAATGCGATAGCTAATCTTTTGAGGATTTTTATAAGCGGTCACCTCAGTTTAAATTAGAATGCATCAATATGCATGATCTGACTGGTTTTTTTCCCAGAGTTGAGAGTGACTGGTCAGATACACGAAGTTCCACAGCGCATGTCGTCATGGTTCTGCTGAGAGTTTCTCCGTCTGCTCATTTACACTGTTCATTGATAAACACTGTGTGAAATATTACTTGAAGAGAGATTATTATTTGTGAAAGTTCAAGTTTCTGTATGTTCCCTTTCCTATTTGTATTTCGGGTTATTTTCTCCTTGCACTGTTCATTTTTTTTAATCCAATATTTCCATGTAAGCAATCCTTCTTAGTTAGTCAAATGGAGAACGTAAATTGATCAGGGCACACGACGTGTTTTATGTGTTATTTTATTTTCAGAGCATTACAGACGGTTTCATCAATACTGGAGGATAGTCGCAAATACGTGAGGACGGTAGTTCTCTCATACAGTTCCGCATACAGGTAATTACCACGTTGAATGCTCTCACTCTGACTTACAGATTTTAATTAATTGAAAGAGGATGCCTATCAAAGCTACACATATGCAGAAATTCACTTACGCAATAGCGCCGCATTAAAAATGAATCATAGACTAAAATTAAGAATCTGGTCACTTAGAGAGCTTCCTTCAAGCGAAACTTCTCGCAGATAGGATATTTAAACACATACAACTAGCGTAATCTTGATGCGCACATGGGTTGTGTTACAGCACGGGTGGTTTCACTTATCCAACTGAAATCGCAAATCAGCTGAAAGAATCAGGAACTACAATCGTTACAGTTGCCTTCAGGCAACACCCTGAAGGTTCGCTGGTTGAAAAGCTTCGGAGCATTGCATCACCGCTTTTCGCCTTCAACAGCATGGACAGCGATATTATTGGAGAGTTGTTACACCCCTTTTGTAGAGGTTTCAATTTTCGCATCTTTTCATTCTTTCGTTTTTTTCGTATCTTTTCAGTCAGCCACTTAATTGCCCCATAGTTGGAGATTACGTTGACAGCGGAAGGTCACAAATCATATGCACAACCATCTCATAGGTGACAACTTTAGTGTTATACATGAAATGCTGGATTGCCTAATTGTAAAGTGGTCACTATCAAATTGTTTCGGCCATTCTCGATCCCAATGGCTAGCAAATTCCTATATCGTTTCAGTCAAATGCTACTGCAAGAACAACTGGGTAGAGTACGCAGATGCGCTATTCGACAAGCGTTCACTGCGCGGAGAATGTTTACGATTCGGTGATATTGATGCTAGCAGGTTTACTGCAGATTTAGCTTGTCGAGCGATGGCTACCGGTGCACATCTGGCTAGTGAGTTCTCTGAGGCGAAGCATAATTTCGTTCATCGTATGTTCATATAGAATCCATTGTTTTTTATTTACAAAACCGTATTTTAAATCATATCCCGCCTAAAAAAAGGATACCATTACTGAAAGCAGAACGAATGAAGATCTACGAGCCATCAATTCAGTAACCACAGCTAGTGCTAATAACTAGATTCAACCATAAACACGTGTCGCTATCATATAAACTACCGGTGAATGGATTTTAAGCGGACTATACGTCAGAAAAGTTGTAATGATCTTTTCTCACAGGTGATAAAACATTCCTTTATCTAATTTTTTCGCTTTTTGGCTCACACCTTTCTTGTGTCACGTCTTTCGTTTTACACGAATCAAAAAACGTGTCATGTAGCTGTGTTGCCTCAAATATTTTATATTATGTCCTTGCAGAGTACGCATTACGTGAAGGTACGTGAACGTGTACGTGTGCGTACTTGAGAGTTTATGTGAACGTACGTGAATGTTTACGTGTGCGCAAGTGAGAGTTTACGTGAACGTTTACGTGTGCCTACGTGAGAGTTTACGTGAACGTACGTGAACGTTACGTGTGCGTAGTTTACGTGAACGTTTACTTGTGTACGTGAGAGCTTACGTGAATGTTTACGTGCGTAAGTGAGAGTTTACGTGAACGTTTACTTGTGTAGGTGGGAGTTTACGTGACGTTTACGTGTGCGTTACGTGAGAGTTTACGTGAACGTTTACGTGTGCGTACGTGAGAGTTTACGTGAAGGTACGTGGACGTTTGCGTGTGTTTACGTGAGAGTTTACGTGAACGTTTACGTGTGCGTACTTGAGAGTTTACGTGAGCGTTTAAGTGTGCGTACGTGAAAGTTTACGTGAACGTTTACGTGTGCGTACGTTAGGGTTTACATGAACGGTTACGTGTGCTTACGTGAGAGTTATCGTGATCGGCACCATTCTCGGTTCCATCAACAGCACCATTCTCTTCCATCTTAGCATCTTTTGAAATCTCGTTCAAGTATTTTTGCAGGTTCCTTATTGTTATCTACATTAGGAGGAGGTGAGAGGTTATTACTTGTAAAAAGGCTGAAACATGAGGGAAGATTGCGTTTGAAATATCGGTGCAGAAGTGCCCGATAGGTGCAGCTTTTTCAAGGTGGTAATGAACAGGTGAGTGAGTTTCACCGAGTTTCTTGCTGCGGGCTTCCCTCACGTTTTATGTTGGTTACTTCTAAGCGCATCAGCGTTACGATCCCCATGAGCTTGAGAACAGAGTATCTCTTAGCAGAATGGTAGGCGGTGTTTTTTTCATTCACCTGCTTTCATCTGGTATCAGTGTCGCTCAGAACACGGCTATAAGGGTGACTAAGTCATGGGTGATGAAATCCTATAAAAGTGACTCCAGAGAATCGAGTATTTCTTGTTTCATGTTGGGTATCTCTTGTGATGTATCATCCACCGGCTAGGTCACCAAGCGACTTGAATACATTTCTAAGTGATTGACGGCCTTCAGGCGTTAATGTTCTATTGGTTGGTGTGTTGACAACGATTGGCAGATGCGATGAAGTACACGTGACGTTCATTGGTGCAGGACGCCGTCGAGTCGACTACGCCTACCTCAGCTTGGAGAATTGCAATGCGTTCATCTACATCATATACGGCTCCAGCGATGTAACTGGATCGTCTTTTGCTGTTTCTTGCTGAAACGTTATCTGCCCACTGTTTATTATTTGTTTTCACTCTATCCAAATTGCCTGTGTTTGTCCTTATTCTGTCGTTTTAGTGCTGATTTGTTTATTGTTGTTCTGATTTCAGAAAATACAGTTATCTTTTGAAAAAGTTGCCTGTCATTCACTGTTTTGGAGGCGTTTGGCTGTGCTATCGCAGAGTCTTTAATTGCTCTTTCTGCGGCAAGTTCACTCCTTTGATCTGATGCCGTGCGCATCGTATGACGACGTTTTTCCGTTCACCGTTATTTTTGTTGCTTGACTATCCGCCTGAGGCTATTGCGTTGGTGGTGAGTGACGTTATTCTCAGTGTTTTATGCAGTTGGTATTTCTCTGCACGCGAGGAGAGTGTACATTTCCGACTGTTCAACATAAGGACCTAATGGTTTTGCCATTACGTTTGTTATCTTTTATTCTTTGAAACGTTCATTCCTATAGTCGACCTGTATTCGTTGCGATTTTGTTTTATTTAGCTACTCGTGGGTGTTTGAGGTGCAGAATCATGAGAGGATCTAATTGGTGGACAGTCTAATAGCATTCTTTGATTTTGTTGAAGCGCGTGATTTTTCTGTTGTTTTGCTGAACTGCGTTATAAAGTTTCCATAAGACAGTTGCTTTTTTTTTTGATTGAAAAGTGTGTGATGCTGTTCCTCTGGCTATTTTCTTTTCACAAGTTGTATGCTCTAAGTTATTCACTGATGGGTGACTCTTAATTTAATCTTGCTGCCGGTTATTTTTCCGTATGGATGGGGATGTATTCAAGCTGTCTGCAAGTGAACATGAAGTGCCAAAGAAAAGTAGGAACAATTCAGTACTACAGGAAAATGGTCAGTTTTGTTAGTCGGCGACCGGCATGTGTGCGTTCCAGCGGCTTTAATTTAATGCTGCGTGTTGGGATTTTTCCGTTTTTGCGACAGAAATGACGAGAGAGGACGGACAGGCAGTTTGTGAGCGCGGGCGACAATGTTTTACCACGGTACTGCAAACGTCCGACGCGTTCCTTCTCTAGACCTTTGGTAATGAAAGGTCAGGTCCAGCATCTGCGATGCACCACATCCATCAGTTCTCAGAACGACAAGCGCGGAAGGCTGAACAAGAGGAGAGTGCAACTTCTGCTGCTCATTTTCAATAAACGCTGCACCTTTTCGGTTTTCTTTGGCAATCTGTTACAGACATGACAATGCCATAACAAAGGTCGAAGTGAATTAGCACTTTGAAGCACGCCAAAAGACTTCCACTCATCAGCATTCAGCATTTGAGTTCAACAGTTCGCCTTCTGGAGCACACTTAGAAATTTCGCCTCCCCCTCCCCATCCAAGCCCCATCAAAATAATGCGCGCTTGACAGTAGGTACCTCTGATCGTAGCAAAAACAGTACTAGAACCATTCCAAGTATTTCGACTTTTGGCAAGCTGATTTGTTGGGGGCCTGATAATCTGGCAAATAAATACTGTCACTGATATTTCAAAGAGACCATTTTCATGGAAAAATGCAAGTTTCTAATAACCCGCGGTATGAGGTACAAAAGCATCAACAGAAACTACTTCGCCTAACCTTCATTCAAACTTGTCCTCAAACATCCAACGACCAAAACTTCGTCCCAAACTTTCAGTTTTCACTCACTTCCATTCTGACTAAGTAGAGAAATCTACCAGGAACTTATGATACCCTAACTTTCCACTCACCTCAACCATCCCTCTCCATCTGTAACCGTAGCCATAGCTCTTCTTAAACGATGACAATCGGTCCACAGACTGACTGTCCACTTTATGCGACCTTTATAGACCTCAGTGGGAACAAAGCTTTAGGATAAGACCACGCACAGAATCTGATGAATCTAAGTGAACACACTAGGCTTCCTTCTCCAAAATGTCGCACTTTTCAACGTTTAAACACCTGCAATGTTCGAGAAGGCTGAGGTGGGCTAAAAAGCGATCGGTGCTGTTCGGCACATCACATCGCCTTCGCAATTTTACAGCAGTCGTTTCCGTTGCAGCAATAGCAATTCATGACAGAAAACATTTATATGGCAGAAATACAACTTTAAAAAAACGATGTATCAATGCACCTTCCTCGAAACGCCATTGAACAGATAGTCTGAACTGTCCAAAAAGCGAAAGAAAACAGAATGAAAAGTGTAAGCAACACGACATAATTCCAAATCATTTCGTACATTTCAGAGAAGATCGCGCTACATCGTTGCACATCCCATTAGAACCATAGAAATCATAACTTCACAGAATTCGTTTCTATGGTTCCTTCCTATCTCTACCTTTTCAAAATGAGCCTCTGGAACATGTAACCAGCTCCTACTCGTTTCCAACTCGATTATACGAAAACAGCGACCCACACACAAATGTTTATGACATAGTTAATAAATAAAGATGATCAAAGCAGAACGTTTATCCTAAAACAAAGACTGCAACGAAAGCAGCAACACCTCAAATGATAGAAAGTAATGCGTATAATGCCCTTCCTTACCCGTGTCATCTGTGAATACCCGGTAACATTAAAAAATGAGAACTAATAGAGAACTAAGCAGTGCAAATAAATTTCAATGGAACAGTTTTAAGCACTACTGACAAGGCTGAAAAAGGCGAATGAATTCGTTGTGCAATGAAATGAACTTCTGCAAGTCACCGAAACTCATCAGTGGGTGAAGCAAAATTCAGCAACGGCATCTTTATGAGCAGCCTATTATCCTCCCGTAGACCCATTAGTCAAAAGGAAACAGTGACATAACTAATGCCGGAGATTAAATTGCCTACAAACATTGAAGACAAATGAAACGATCGAAAGCATGCAAGCATGAAAACATCGAAATTGGAGAAATATACTATATCCGAAATTGTATTTCGCCTTTTTCAGAAGATATTTGCGAACAGTATGTGTTTTATAATTCGATCTACTTTTTATTGAAAAAAAAACACTAAACCAAATAAAAATGATAAGCCTTCAAACAATAGAAAGAGGAAGAGCAAAAAGGGAACACGGCAGCCGCTACGTTGAAACAATGATAAACAGTATAATAAGTGAACTTTGTCAATCCCATCTCCGTGGGAAAGTGCAGAGCTATCGCCAACAATTCGACAGCAAGCGAAAATTCGACAAAAAAGAACTAGAATACAGTAGTTGCAAAAGAACAAATACCCTTCCCATACAGTTGAATATCGTACCATCTACGATAACCCAATACCTCAGCACAACTAAGTTACCGTAAAGCTGCTCACCTTTATTAACAAAATTTTCAATGATCGTCCACTAAATGAGACGTAGAAACGTCAAACGCCTAAACATTCACTTGTGAAGAAGTGAACTAACTGAATTAGGCGATGCATACAGCAAAACTGCAAATAAAATAGCAAAAAAGGCTAGTGGAACTCTCTAGAAAATTCATCTGTTACCTAACGAAGCTGGCACAAATTGTCCATACAACTTAAATCATAGCTGCCACGAAATGATACCTTCCTAATGTCTCAGCAATAACCGTTCACCACAGATCCACCAGTATGTTTACCAATGCTTCCTTGCATTATGCCTCAATATCCACACCTCCGCTCGACCGTTCGTGTCACCGCGGCCATCGCTTGACTTACACGCAGCTATCTTCATATGACTAGCTTCATTCCTCCTCATCGCACTGACGGGCTTCGAAGCCTTCACCTTAGTCTTTGCGGACTGAGGCTCGACACCACTCGAACCTTGCTGATCTGCACTTCCACTGTCAACTGCACTTCCTGGACGAGACGAATGTCGCGAGCCAGGATTAGACCGAAGCCGACGAACAGGTCCATGCAATCCCCGCGTAGCTGGATGGCCCGGAACAAGCGAACGACTTCTGCAATCGTTATTTTCATTACCGAAAGCTAGCTAGAAACTGAAAATGTGCCAACAGCAGTCCTCTGTAACATTAAACAACTCGATTCTACATCCCCCTACACTTGTACCGTGTTCACAACGAAATTCCCGCTGACTCGGTTCTACTCTTCTCACCCACATAAACTCAAGCTGCGCAGGTGACAACGGCAAAAAGCAGAGCAATGGAAAGCGTAAACGCATAAACGACGGTAATAACGAAGCAGAAGGAACTATAATGTCAACAAAAACGCATTCAAAGTGCATTTGGTCAGCTCGTCTGAACGGTTTCCATCACTCGAAACGTTCAGCCATTTACAATATTACTTGCTAGTCACTAAAACAAATGAACAGAAAAATCACATCAACGATTTAGCTCAGCGCTTCTCGGAGCATCTACAGCAACTGCGTTAGATGGATTTTCAAATTCTGATCAAATCAACACCGAATAAAAGATGTGAATCTGCGATGCTGAATTTGAAAAAAAGAAAAAAAAAAGAAAAATCCAACGCTTCAATGAAAATGACGACCACGGTAATAAAATGTATTCCACAAAAATTGCCACAGATCATTTGAGCGTTGCCCACAAATGGCTTTCAATGGCGGTTTCAACAAGTGAATAACATGCCTTCTTTTCTCGTCTGGTTTTGCGGCGGTTTCAACGGATGACTTCTTCGGCGTCCCACCTGGAAACGCAGAAAGTTTATTGCACCAAAAATCGAAACAATCTATTTAAACTGTGTAAGCTCGCCGACCTATATCATCCAGAAAGATCTTGTCAACTTACGCTAGCTATATGGCACATGCCACAGCCGTTCGCCTGTTTTTATTACGTAAACGTTTCACTGAAAGGCAGTGAGCTGAATCCAAATGAAAAAAAAAAGAAAAAGCCCAATAGAAATGGGCAAATTGCATGCCAGAAAAATTATATAAATCAGCTGATACACCTGTAAGCTATCAAAGACGACCGATGTTTGAAACGGTACGTACATGAATCACTCATAGAAGCTTTCATCGGCAAAACTTTCATATGCGAGAACAACGTAGAGCTTTAGAAACGCAAAATTTGTGTGAAATTTTCCCCTCCGCACAAAACACTGCCTGCAACACATACCCCTCGGGATAGATTTTCATTCAGTTTTCTCCTATAATGCCAAAACGATCCAACCTATTGACCTAAGTGACATCATACTCAAGAGGCGTCCTCCGCGCTCAAACCTTCATTTCAGCGTATAAATAGCTCATGAAAAGCAGAAATAAGGAGAAATAACAACACTACCAGCTGCACAAGCAATATTCTGGCTACCACGTTACGATGGGTGCTTAGGCGTCTAAATAAAGCCTCCCTCTCCGCCTCTGTCAAATGAGACCACGGACGGTGGCGGAATGTTTGTGCAGGTCCCTTCTCTCCAATGTGTCCTGTTTTTGATGTCCCCATATGACCTGAGCTATGAATCCTCCCGGCCACTTTTGTTTGCGGTCGATTCCGGTTGTGGTCTCCCTGAAAATATACTGAACGGCGACAAAGAAATCGAACGACCAATGCATATTCCTAACGGATGGAATAAAGCGAAGTAGAAAAGCGGATGACGCACACGTGGAATTTCCTAAACGACTCTGAAGTGAAAACGACCACCACTACATGTTCACAGAAACGTAACAATCATCCACTGCCTTGCAACAATGGAAGCAAAACGTTAATGTGCTCGCTCTACATTCATCTATTACACCATTGTTCAACTGAAAACTCTCAAACTTAAACAATGACTTGATTGAAGGCGTGAAACGAGCTAATTTCAGATTCAAAATACTTCCTTTCCTCTCTCTGCATTAACTCATCCCTACAATAGAACAAAAACCTAAAATCAAATGAGACCACCGACATTTTACACGTCGAAAAAGATGACAAGTATAAATCACCTGGAAGCATTGAATATTCATAAACTAACCGAAGTAGAATCGATAACACGCTTTTGTTCTTTAAGAAACAAGTTCGTTGGAGGATTGGGTTTACGAAGCTCCTTCAGTGCAATCTCTGCAACAACTTACATGCAACCATCTCAATAAAACTGGCATAAATTCATATATTATTCTTCTTGCTTTTCTTTATCTCATATCGCAAAACAAACTGATCTCACTAATCAAAATGAGCCATGAAATAAGACAGCTTGCGAGTAAAACACCAAGCTCCAATGAGGATGAAATCCTAGTAATAATAATTCACCCAATAAATTCAATTCATGCCATTAATGTCGGATCGCTAAAAAAGTTGCCAAAAGCAGACGGCAAAGTTGAAATAAAATCCATTCAGATATTAGGCTCAAGTTTGCGTTAATATCTACAACAAAAGAAAGCTCCATTATTACTACAGAACAAATAAATGAGATTACTGAAGAATCTATTTGCTCCTAACGGATCAAAAACCAAACATTATGAAAGCACGAATATATAAAACTCTATAGGCAGCTTCCATATAATGATGACTCGACTAGATCGGTATAAAATATTATCGAACAGACCAACTTCATACCATAAAACATTGCCATCCCCTAACCTTTAGTACTCCCTTCGATTTCATGCAATCTTTACTTCATTCCAATTTTGCAATAATTTAAGACCAATTAATATAAATAATGGACGCAACATTCACCAAAGGCAGGATCGAGCTACTGCGATCACTTAACAAAGATAAAAAGTCCCGCGTACGTCTTGTCTGATTTCGCTCAGTGTTTAGCTCGCGTTTCAGAGAATCTCCACCACGCTCACGACGTGTTACCGACTCGCGGAAACGGCGTTCAGATCTTACCGATGGAAGACCATTTACTAAAAACATAACGATGGATCTTTATCGTTCTGACAACCGTCCTTCTCGGAATGTTGGGCAATCTTCAGCAGCTGCTACTTCCTTCCTTGTCTACCCCCATCGCTTACAAAAAAATTTGTAGCAAAGAAATATCATCGACAAACGGAGAGAAACTAAAATATATTGTCATACACGATGCGAAATTATTCACCAAATTTGGCGGTGAAAGATTAGCACCGGATGGGTTTCGAAATAGAGGCCGACGGCTCATACAAATAGGTAATTCTAACGAGTATACAAAACAGAGGAAATTTCCCCCCGACAACGCTACAACGTCAAAATATTTGGACTTAAAAAAGAACGCTTATATCAAAAAAATCACAACAGATCAAATCATACAAGGAGTAGTCGACACTCCTCTCATCATGCGAACCTGACCCTTTTGTTGGGGTGCGTTAAGACGTGTGCGGTCACGAGGTATATGCTCTCCGCCCACAGCGCACGTTGACTTTGATTCTCCTTCCACAACCTATAAAAAAAACCTCCCTATAAAACAAAATACCCTTCAATTTATCAGTTTCATCATTCAAGATGGCCAGTAACAAAATATGAATAAACCCCATAGCCCCTATTAATCCATACTAAAAATCTTATCAGAAGTTGAAAAATAACTCTTATCCGGATAACTGGAAACAGTTACGGTGATGGGACAAACATTCAGGTAAAATCATCATTTACAACTGATAAAAACAGCCAACTGATCGGTACAACCGGTTAACTATTACTTGATACGTCGAGGAAATAAAACAATGCTCAAACCTGCGAAAATCCCAAATCGGTTCTTCCATGAATCGACGAAATGTGCACGACTGCTTTCTGTTTCTGTTCAGTTTTACTCACAACTTGGGCTTTCTTTTCCATTTCCCATTGCTCGACCACATTCAAATCAGCCGTGGACGTTATGGTTCTGAAAACTGAAATAATGCCAGCATTCTCAACAAGCAAAAACTCCCAAAAGATTCTCAAATCTGGAATATCCCATAAGAGCTCTTCAAACATTGAAAAAAAAGGCGATGACCGACTAATCACTACTATTTATTATATAATACAAATACTATAATCACTACTCATGCCACATCCGTAACAATATTTCACACTTACTCATACCAAAAACAGCAACCACAAACAAATTGAAGTCGTGTATTATACTAACGCTTCGATCGCAATGAAATCAGTGCAAAAAACTTACGTTTCCAAAGGAAGCTTACATGATGATTTCGATGAGTTCAGAAAGCTCCAAATACTAACCACCAAGCTGAAATGTATGCGATAACAGCTATGAGACAAATTGTACAAAAAAACTGCAAAACAACAGAAAGGACATACCTCTCAACCAACATAGTGTGAGCACTGGTTTGTAGCCCATGATAAGCGGCTAGATCAGCAAGTTGCAGGCGACGTTGTATGGCCGCAGTTCGAGTATTAATCACTATTGGTGTTGCATATCTAATCATTGCCAATCCACTATTTCCTTCAACGGAATAAGTGCAAGCATCGCCGCTTGGACTGCATACACGATCATGGCGTGCCGGATGCAATACTGTGCGTTCTGATCGACGAACTGATATACGCTGCTCAAGTTCTAAGAACACAACAAATTGCGATAAACTTACTTGCTTGAAGAATAAAATTCCAGAAGCAGAAAACTTTATCGTGAGACATGAACCACGTAAGCGCAGGAGGCGAACGACATAAAATGTGTTTAACCAATGGTTACTGAAAAAAAGACGCTATACTGCATCCGAAAATTGGGTGATCATGGCGTGTTCGATGTAAAACCATTGACACCGATGGACAAAATGTGCATATGCCATCCAGTGTGTTACTCAGCTTTCGTTTTTATAAAAAGTGAAAGGCTCTCAAAGCTTTAGAAAAAATCATTGTGTTGTGGGGAGTCTTTAACTATTATTTCCCATAATTTATACTTCAGTTTTCTTTCACACATCCATAAAAGGCAATTAGAGGTCACTTATGGGCAACACTTCTTAAATTCAAACATTTCCATAAATTCAACAACAAAATAATCGTAGTTAAATGACCACTGGCCTGATAAACTTCTCCAACCTATCAAGCTATTTTCCAGCTTCTCAAAAATCGTTTGGGAATGGTCTTTACCCCAAATAAATACGACGACATCATGCCGTCTAATGAATTTTCTGTGGTGCACGTACGCAAAAGAGCGAATCTCGTCAACAGAATTTCAAACATATAGGTCGCTAATAAAGTAGAGTTTAACCAGGTACCCCTCTGACTTTTTATAGTCGAACTTCCCCGCTTGAAACGTACAACAGAGGATATCAAATTCTTTTACCTAAAAACTACCTTGATTATTCGGTGGCACTATATTTCTTTCTCTCGACCTACCAACCCTAGAAGTTCTTGGCTTCACTAGACGGTATCCATCCTCGTGGCTTTGCCTTACCAACGCCGGATCTGTACTCATCGCCCTTCGATACATCCCCAAATTTGCCAAACCGAACATACAATCGTCTGGAAAAAAACATTTGCAATATAAAACAGAGAAAAACAACAAAAGCACTAAGCACTTCAACGAATGATGCAATGGAATCGCAACAGTACGAAAAGCTATATTAAAGTTACCAAGACATCAAGAATCAATTTATTAAACGTGTACCATGCATGTTACTCTTAACTATAGCCACAGTATAACGACAGCTTAACGGTATGAACGATGGACAGAAGAAGATAATGACTCGCGCTTCGCCTTATTTCATTTCTAGGATATAGTGACTATACTGCGCACTAAATATTTTAGGAATAATTCCCTCCTCTTCTGTATGTACGTATACGCTAAACGTTCGTAGAAAGCATCGTCTCCATCAACATCTCCACCTTCGTTTTCAAAGGTACATGTTAAACGCTGGCAACAACCATTTTGTTAGGTAAGCTGGGCAGCAAGCACATTGATATGTAACAAACTGCATCACATCTTGGGTAATGATGTGTTGCAACTAAATGATTATCAATGAATGGTACAACTTGGGGGAGATATTTCAACTGGTAAGAACCGCCTAACTAATGCGATATAGACACACAACTACGGCTTTTTGTCCAGCTAATGTTAAGCTTTTTGTGCAGCAGTAAAGCGCTACGAATTCATTCCATTCGCTGAAGAAAACAAGGTTTATCAAAAATAGACGGAAATGAAAGAATTCAATTGGTGAATTTTGGTTGAAAGTTTGAAAAATTCCGCCTATCACAATCTTTCTGCTTCCTTTGTGCTCACTCATCCTCCTTGTTTGAACCATGGATCGACTCTTCCTTAGCAATACTATGAGGATTTCGAAGTGACGGCGAGGCAATACTGGCAATGACACTACGAACATCCTAAAACAACACTGTGAGGGTATAAGTGCAAGAACAAGAAATTAGAGCAACCTCAAGATATTAGTATTTTATCTCTACTATACCGGAAAAAATTTTTGCTAATCGAAACTGCAAATAGAAATACTGCAAATCTTTCGACTGCTATCGCATAACAATTCGCCTGCAAAATCCCTTTATAACGAACCATAGAGAAATTTAACTGCGCTGTCAGCACATATGCAAATCCAACATTTGTCCCAATAATTCAACAGTTGAAAAATAAAATATTCAAATATAAAATATTTTCATATCTTCAATGCGACATGAACGGGTGGCACAAATGACACAGCTTGGACCGGAAGAGGTATGACTGCCGAAACGTCACCACTGAATTACTCAATAACGATATGGGCAATTATTAAACCTGATATATTGGGTTTATTTCTTACTGATCAAAGCACGAACAAAGTTTCCATCACCCATCGTTGAGCTTGAGTCGTTTGCAGATTCACCTTGACCTACTCGCCTTAAATCGGCGAATTTCGGCACACTTGGAATATTGTAAATATCACAGCCGTTTAGCATTTTGCCACTTCCTGCAAATCGGTAGATCGAAAATGATCAGACAACAGTATAACAGTATGAAAGGCAGCCGGAAGATGACGTTATCCGGTAGCACTCCGTGACCGGAAGATCACACTGTTTAACCGGAAGATCCCACCACACTCTAATCAAGATATAATAATAACCGTTAATGGGAACATAACATTAACGAACCAAAAAAAACAATACCACTACGACAATTAACATAAAACTAACCGCGACCATGCGTTAAGCCCAGTTTGGATGGTCCGCCTAACCTAACCGGGACTAATTATCCTCCTTTCAATTTTCACCTCCTCGTCATCAGTGGGCCCAGCTTATCTCACAGTCGATAAAGACAAAATGCCACATAAAAATCGTAAGCAACGCCTCCTTAACTGAGGGTAACACTACCTGAAAGATAATCTTCGCCCCCATTTTATTTGGACGACGCTATTAAACCGTCAGATTCACACAATACTCTCCGGCGAATGCGTTCGTGTAGGCGTAGTGCTCAGAGTTAAGAACACCTCTTGACCGTTCCCAAATAATCAACGCCACATGCATGTTGTTAAATAAAATCTCATAGAGAGTGTGTCAGCTTCATTACATGTTTTTGGTAAGCTGGAAATCGGACGACTTCAGTTATCTTCAAATATGAATCAATAAATTGAGGCCAAGCAAAGAACGAGACAACGTGCGGTTAGCCAAATTGCAAGTGTTAATAAATACATATTCACGTGTACTGTGTGTACCAATATATATACACATACGCAAATGTATATATATGTGTGTATATATATCACCTACATTATCCACGGCTACTCTCTACTTAATTATGTGTTTGTTATATTGTTTAACTGTTACCTAAGCACAGATGGCATTTTGAACGGCTTGCATCATATACCACTTCTCCATTGCAACATCTCTAAGTGCCAGTTTTTCCACCATCTACTATAACTACAAGAAGACAGCCTCGCTGTTTTCACCAGTAAATTTCTGGGCAACCTAAGATTACACTACGAAATTTCGAAGAAACCCTTGCGAGTGGAATCTTGTGCATACCAGCCTCCGACACCACCACAAAAGTAGCATGAAGAACCCAAACCCCAAAAGACGCATCCACTTGCACCAACCCACCGCTCACAACCGCCGCAGTACAATCGAATGAACGTACTCGACGTCATGTGAGACGAACTAGCGCCCTTAGCGGTCGCCATAGATCACAGTCCCTATCGAAGTGAAAGATACGTCGGTCGCTGAGAATTTCGATGAG
Organism: Parascaris univalens; assembly: GCA_037576465.1. Classification (NCBI taxonomy): domain Eukaryota; kingdom Metazoa; phylum Nematoda; class Chromadorea; order Rhabditida; family Ascarididae; genus Parascaris; species Parascaris univalens. Next base: position 28,548 of record JBBHLZ010000032.1, read on the forward strand.
AATGATCCAGAAACCCCGGCCGAATGGATTCTTTATGGCATTCATGTTTTTGACATTTTCGGGTCATGTCTATTCCGTTCGATACAATGCAAAGAACTATCTAAAGAAGATCCACGATAACCTTCCTTAGCACTGTTGGATTTGAATAAAATTTCGTGTGCAGTTACTGACTAGTGGGTATGAGAAGAGAGGTTTTTGGTGGAAGTGGGTTGAGTGTAAACCGGAAAAATTCCCATCTGAAGTCATTTTCATAGTTATGAATTTTTTGACAAAAGTTGTGGTGCCTTTATGGGTGATAGATAGGTCGGATGAATGCGATAAGGATGCGTGGAAATTTTTCTGGATATGAAAAATTTCAGGAAAACCTCCCGAATATATGAAAAAAGATCCGGAAATGTTTATTTTGTCGTGATGCTTGCCATTTTTAATGGACGTTTTTTAGGACCACTAGGAGATAATGGCTGCTTGGGATTAGTGAAAAAATCTTTGCCGATGTTCACTGATCCGATGAAGTCATCCGACGTCAATCGGGAAAATTGCTTTCCTTCTATATCTCCCTTAGGTGCGCTTGGATTTGAATGATTTTCTTTTGTTTTTTTTTTTGCTATTCGTCGATGTTAAATGTGTTATGGGTTGTGTGGAGATTTGCATGGATGAAAAAATTGCCAAACTGCCAACTCTAGCTCTATAACTTTTTCTCCTTGCTGCTACACTTCTCGTTCAATAGTGATTTCCACCTTATTCAATGTGTATTGCAATGGTGCAAGCTTGTTTTTTCTAAAATCCTTGGTTTTCTGGATACTCTAGGTGTGTTCTCTTTCCTGGATACCTGGGTCTGTTCTCTTTTGTGGATACCCTGGTTCTGTTCTCTTTTTTTTAGAGAAATCGTAGATGCGCTCGCTCTACGCCATTCTATGGCGCTCTTCTGGTACATAACTTTATTTGGCTATCTGTAACGAAAAATCTGGAAGTTGCATTCGCCGAAGAAAATGTATGTAAAAATGAGAGAAGCAGAGAAATTTCCTTTAAGTTTTTTGGTGGATCTTCGGAAAAATGTGATTTTTTTGTTGTTGTTATAGCTTCACACGCGCAGTCACACCATTTCGGTTGTATCGTGAAGCAGTGTTCGTTCGGTCGCTTAGTTTAGCTTTTTTATGCTTTTACATTTGTTCATTGAGAAGCATGGGGGATACGAAGATTCCTTTGCCCTTATACTAGTAGGGAAGTAAAGAATTTAACAGTTTATTTTCGCTTCTGACTTATCGCCGTCGAGTTTAGGTGTGTGTCTTCTTTCTTGATTCGCTGTAGTGTTTCATTCATTTCTTTGTAATATTCGTTTCGAATCATCTCTGCGACAATTATCGCCTTCAGTTACCCATTTATGTATTTGTCTATTTAGAGGGACGGAGGGAAGATGCGCCTCCTACGAGTTTTCATTTCCCTCTGGACGCTTTGTTAATGAAAAAATTAATTTTGGATGCAGTAGATCTGGCTTATCGCTTCCCCGTCGATCAATACACGATTGGTTTGCATCTTCACTATGCATTTCTTACAGTTCGGCCTTTGTCGATTTAGTTGCAATTTCATGCACCTATTTGGGGGAGGGGGGGGAGGAATAGAGGCGTTACCGGAGCTCTATCGGCCTTTAGTTTAGCAAAGTAAACAACACTTGGTTTCTCTGTTCCGCAATCCTCCGGCATGGATTCGATTAGTGTTTTCGTGATCGATTTTTTTAAACGCTTTCGTTGTTTTCCTTCACGCTTTAGCGCCTTCTACAAGCTCAATGATTCGTATTTGCATTCGTGTATTTCGGAAAAGAATTTCAAAAGCCACTGCAGTGGTTGCATTTCGCGTTTTTTGCCTTTCTTACGAATTTAAGGCTTCTCGTTCTTTTCGATGTGAATAGTCGGAGATTGGCCGAAGAGTAAGTGAACTGTTGCCGGGCGCAAATGGGGCCATTTTTCGAAAAAGTGCACATTTCTGAATGCAAACGAAGGATGAAATTCGAAAAATATTTTTTCTCTCAAATTTCGATTCCTCTGATGCCGAACGATTGAGATTGATGTGGCGAATGCGAGTGCTTGTACGTTAGTTGAGCTGTTTCGCTTCTTCCGGAAACATTATATAGAGAATATTGTATAGTACTGTAGAACGTGGGTACACGGGTCGTAGCAGAGTAGCAAAAAGGCGGATCCCAGTTTGCAGTACCACATGTTTTCCTTTCATGTTGTTTTCACTCATGTTTGCACAGGTTGTTCACATCGATCGTCGAGATACTTATAGACTGCTTTTAAACGTAGCATATGTTTATAATTGTTTTCTCGCCAGCGGATAGAGCAAATTAGCTCAGCTTTTTTCTTTCTACACTACTTTTGAAGCTCGCTCGTTGATATAAAGTTTGTCTAGTTCTTGAGGAGAAGTTGAAAAACGATTTCATCGGCCAGAATTTCAGATTTTCGAATTTTTCGCTATTCGGGGTTTCTCTTCTCGGTGCATGTTTAGTATGGGTTCAGATGGTCTTTTGGTTTGCCGTAAGCTCGCCAAAATCTCTCGATCAACACATGCACTGTTGCTCGGGGACTAATATTGGCCGAAAAGAAAATTCGCAAAAATCGCAATTTTTCGTGCCAGAAGGGGAGGAGAAATTCGAAAAAAAATTTTTTGTCTCAGATTTCGATTCTTTTGGTATCAAACGACAGAATCCGATGTGTTGATCACGAATATGTGCTTATTGCTGGTATTGGCCGCAAGTTTCTGGGAAATCTTAGTGTCTGAATGATTGTGCACGCAAGTAGTTCCTATGCGGGAGAGAAGCAAAGATGCGTTGGTATACTTGGGCGACGATATCTCAGCTCCCCATAAGCAATTTTTATGCTGTTTCGAATGGTCTTCTCCTATATGGTATGACGATCTAAAGCTTTTTAACTCATTCGTTATCGCGCGAACGGTTCAGGTCATCTTTACGTCGGAACACTGGAAATTGAATGCTTACGAGGTCTGAAGTTTTTAATGAATGTCCTACATTTCAGGATGGAGATATTCCGGATAACGTCGCTCCTCCATTGCTTCGTATTTTTGAAGATCTTTTTGTGTGTTTCGTGTAGCGTGTTTGCGTTTTTTGCATTACATGTGCAGTCGTGTTGCGCATGTTGCTGGCAATATGCGAACTTGAGAAAAAGATCCTGAGTGTGAGGATTTTTCCCGATAATATTGCAAAAGTACTGGAAACAATCCAGAAATCTTAGTTTGGGTGAAATTTTTCGCACTTTTTGTCGAAATTTTCTAGGGGCCTCTCCAAAATAGGGGATCCCAGCCGGGCGCAGTTGTCAGTGATAAATGCGGAAAATGATTTTTTGGGCATATCTCGGTTGCTTCTGCGGGAATTTGCATGAAGATTTTTGTTTTTCACGGACCAAGAGTGGCTAGTGGAATCCGCAAAACAATTTTCCAAGGAGTGAAGAGGTTCCGCAAATTGCCAACTTCATTCTTATAAATTTTTGCTCCCGGCAGCTATGCGTTTTAAAATAATCAGTGATTTTCATCTTATTCGATGAGCAATAGAATGACGTAATTATGGTTCTTCTCGAATCCATAGTTTTCTAGATATTCTGAACTATTTTTTCAGATGGACGTAATTTTTTCCAGGGAAATCATGACGCGCGCTGTTTCTCAGCGAGGGTTCGATGCCTGCAGACGATTCATTCTCTCAGCTTCCGGTTCTTTTATAAATCTTGCTTCCCTACCTATTTGGAGCATTAGAAACAGTAGTTTCCGTAGCAACCAGTGCACGCCGATCAAAGCGCGGTGTCAAGAGGGCGGCAGCTCCCTTGTGCTTTAATTTTCTAATAATCTTCACTTTTACAACGTGCGCCGACAAAACCGGAAGGTGAAGGGAGCCTTTAGTTTCATCGTAGGGTTTCAGTGGGGCGGAACCCACCTCATATGCAGTAATGAAAAAAGAATGTACAGTTGATGGGTTCGGTTTCGCGCTTTTGCATGCTATCAGTATATTTTCCGTTTGCGACATTTTCCTTCGTTTTTTCTGCCTTCACTTGTTTTCTTTTGATCCGCTTAAATTTTTTATTCATTTGTGTTTTATTTGTTCGTTATGAAAAGCAATCCGTGCGAAAATAGATATATCACGACTTTTTTCTCCCCAGCCGTTAGGCTTAACGGACGTCATTTTTTGGTTCAACACAGCGTTGAAAGCTCTGTCGATTGGTATATAATTTGTTGTATTTCGGAGCAAAGGTTGAAGACGGATTTCATCTACCAGGATTTCCGAAGTTTCGGTCTTTACGATTTTCTGGGCATTCGTTGTAAACATTCTTTTGCCTTGATATCAGCTCCTCGGAAGCTCTCGACCGATGTGTAGCCTGTCGGTCAAGGGCTGATAGGATATGAGAAATAAATTCGCAAATGTAGCGAATTTGCGATCCGGTGGGTGAAATTTGAAAGATATTTCTTGTCTGCTACTTCTACAATGGTTTACACATCAAGCGATAATAACCCATATGGTGGTCATGAATATATGTATATTGCTGGGGTTCGCTACCAATTTCCAAAAATATTAATAGCAGAATTCTATGATCGAAAATAGTTCGCAAATGTGAGAAAGACAGACGCTCGCCTAAGTATGTGATCGACACTAGGAGACGGTGGATCGAGGAGTGCTTTGCCAGAATTGTTGGTGGCAGAATGCGGAAGAAAGCAGTGGTTAAAGGGGACGGGGGGGGGGGGGGCCGTAGCGCCGCTGTGGAGAAGTTTTTCAAACTATGTTTACTTTTTTGTGAACGTTTGCAACGGTAAAGGTGCAATATAGAAGGTCGTCACCTATCTTGCTCTTTTCGTTCACGTATGCCGAAGACCCAAGTTTTTCGTATATTCCTTCGCTCTCTGTTTTTCCGAGCGCCGAAGGCTCGAATCTGTTATTCATTTCTCTATCTTCTGGTTTTCAGAGCGCCGAAGGTGCGAGCCCCTTATCTCTCTCTTCGTCATCTTTTTTACAAGCGTCGAAGGAGCGAGACTTCTTTGTAGTGATTAGATCATGTAACTTGGTCAGCGAAGCGGTCCCTTGGAAAACAACCACGACGTGGCGTTACGGCGAGTGCCCTATTAGGCTTTTCAGTTATTTCATCTATGATATCTCAGCTTTGGATCGACGAATTTTGCAAAATGTTTTGCTTAAGGTGTATAAAAGTGTTATAAATGGATACGTGTAACACACGCTAGTCTTCACTATAGAAGAGGTTATGGTTTTGCGGACTAAAAAATTGTTTTGCAAAGTGGGATAGATGCTGAAGAAGGTCTCATGCTGAAGAAGTTGGGGTCCTTCGTGTCCAGATTTGCACCAATTCAACTAATAATGCTACTGTTACTGTTAAATCCGAAATTATCCCTGCGTTTGTTGCTTCTCTCACCACCCACGTCTCTGTTAAATCTATTATCGTTCCACCCATCGCACCACTCCTCTTCAGCAGCAGTTTTCATCTTTTCGTGCTATCTTATCACAGCTGCAGCACTTCAGAATCTTTATAGCGTTTCCATTATCCTTGGAGGTTCACCGGTTTACCTGTGCCGAAATAGGTCTTGGTACTGTCAGTCAGCGACCCTCATTACTACGAATATTATCTACCTGGAAAGTTCTGCTTTGGATGACATCTCTATTCTAGGACTTCTTAGAGTCTTAGTGCTATCGATTTGCCACCCAAAGCTGACCTGGTTTCATAATAACATTAATCATTAATACCAAATATTAATAACATTTAAGTATATTGTATCACTGTAGGTTACAGTACTCTCGCGAGAACAAAACGCCTGCATTTACCCATGAACAGAAGCAGAAACAGGTTAGAGAGAAGGCAGGTAAATGTTTGGCCCCAGTAATTAATAAATTCGCAAATCGTGTTTACGTGCGAAGCTAACAGTGAGTGAAAGTCTCCACCTTTTTGAGTGGCATGCAAGGGTATTTACGATTTTTTCCTCGTTCATTTCAGTTTTTTTAGAGCAAGATTTCCCGTCAGGAAGGCTGAGTTCGTGTATTGTGCTGACAGCGTAGATAACTAGAATCTTAAATGACAAGTGAAGCGACCGAATTCTCACTCAGATGCTGATGGGAATGACTTCAGGTCACCTCAATTTTAGAACTTTCAGAACGTACTCTTGGTACTACGAACACCGTGAACTGATTTGCCGTAAAAGCCTTGTAAATTTGATCTTATTTCAGCCGCACGAAAACCTTTATCAAAGATGGGGAAGGTTGACATTCATGACAGTTGCATCATTAATTGCTGCTTTGAAAACAGTGAAGGATGGGGAAAGGGAAAGGAAAAGAGAAGAGGGGAGAAATAACAAAGATTTCTATGGTATTCCCATTTAGGTATGCCAGAGACAAACTAACTGAGGTATTGCCAATATCTGCCCTTTTCTGATCCACGAGCCACGTCTGTGTTACGAAATTACTAGTAGGTTGTCTAGCCATACGACCATAGTAGGATGCTAGACAACTATACGATTCGCGCGTTGGAATTGCGCACCTTTATGATGTCTTTTGTGTGGTCTTAATGTTTCCTTTATAAAGATAGCCGAAGAGTTCGGAGATGATTGTACAATCTCGAGGAAACATTCAACAATGTCGACTCATATCTCATGAATTAGGGCCTCAGGTAGTTGTGTCACCGTATCCAAGCCAACTTTTGTTTAAGTTTTTTTCTTATTTGAACGGATGTACTTTGAAAGTAAGTAGTGACGACACAGGAGGCAAACTTTTCGTTTCCCGACGGGGAAAAAGTGGATCCGCATTGTTATATTTATCTAATAAAACGGAATAATTAGGAGATAATGCGACTAAATAATTCAAAGAGATCACAAGCTTGTCTGGCGTCAAATATACCAATAAACCTCGATTTCAAATTGTTCAAGTGACGAGGGTTAATTTCTTTCTTTCGAGTAAACGTTTTTGTTGAACGAAGAGGTAAGCGTCCTTTCAAGTCGATATGCAGTCTGGCATTGTATTCGTTGTTTTCCTAGCGAACGACAGAAAGAAAGGATTCTTGCAATAATTTATTGAAGGGTTCATTGTCGAGAAGCTTTTGTTTGGCTAAAATACATTTCTCATTAGGAGATGTTCAAGTATGCCTCCTCATCTTATTCGTTTCTTTACCACCCTAGTTTTTGAAAAGCATTCTCATTCTGTCATTCTTCGTTTCCATTGCTCGTATTTCGTAAGTCTCAATCGTGCTCTCATATTTCTCCTCACTTAAATGTTTGGATTCAGCGTGTCTTCGATGTTTTATTGTACGATGTCTTGTCTCACTATTTCAGTGATAATTTTTATTAACTTCTATGCAGTCCGTATTGTCCTGTTTGATTGTTTGATAGGTATCGATGGGAGAAATTGCTTGGTTAGATAAGTTAACTTTGCAAAATTGCAACGTTTTCATATTGGATAGTCTTCACATATCTCGGTGCAGACAAAGAAGCATGAGGGGGAGGATGGGGCAAAGATGGACGAAGAAGTCATTGAAGGTAGAGGACTCGTAAACTAAAAACAGAATAACTGCTGTGCGGATGCGTATGTAAGCCGACCATTATAAAAAATCAAACAACAGCCGGATCGCTTACGTACTATACTGTTAAGAAGTAGTAGTACATCCTTTTCAATCTGCTGGCAAGACCATTTAGAAGGAAGCATTGAAAAGTCGAAGTGCGGTATACTACAGCATATCGTCGGCACATACACATATGAGGGTCACATTTGCACATAAAATGAGAAGTGCAAAGTATCACTTATTCCGAAACAACGTTTAGTGCTCCCATAAAGCTGATGACAGCGCTACGGTACAGTTGAGATCACCTAAACATACCTTCGCCATCTTAGTTGCAACCATAAACGTCGATTCGGAAACAAAGACGGATCATAAAGAATAGAAGCTAAGTCAAGCATTACCCATTACAGTCAACACAAATACAAGGATTTATTGAAATCAGTGGAAACAAGCAAAAACGTCCTTCCATATCATCTATCATCATAATCCGAAGCACAACTCATTTACTCATTAAGATCTCATGTAAGTAGCATGCAAACGGAAAAAAGGGGATATCTGAAATACAAGAAAGCAGTAGCATCGATAACTAGGAAGTGTCTGAAAAAAGAAAGCAGTACTACAGATAAGTGAACTCTAAAAAACATAAAAACGGTCGACTACGAATTTAGTATCGGATGTGTCACCATACTATTACATCGCTGTTCTCTTGTATGACGTTCTCAGAAAGCGGCCGATTGATTAATGTAAAGCTCACATGGAAGGCAAAACGACAGAAGGAAAGAGGAATGAAAGATTGCAATCAACATCATACTCGAACCTAACACCTCCGAATTTTCTTGGATCAAAACGAAAGCATTTCTTCTTTTCTTTCCCGCTTGGATGAAGATTGCCTCTACTATTTCAGGATTATCCGCTTTTGCCATTTGCGGTATTTACAGCTGCCTCCCTATGCCACCTGCCACTGTGCCTTTTTACATTGCTCAATTCGGAACTCACTTTGCTCGAGCTGAAAGTGAGAAGGCCAGAAAGCTATCAAAAGACTAAAAAGAAAGTCGTAAACAGCTCAAGCTAATCTATGAACTGAACTTCCACCATAAACATGTGATGAACCGAAATTAGCTCATCTCAAGTTTTCCAGTCATCTGTCACAGGGGAGACTACGGCGATCGAGAATGAAACCAGCCTTATAACTAGTGAACATCTCATCTTATTAGTCAAAGAAACAAGCTGTCCAACAGCTCTTCTCGAAATAATAATCTCAAATTCTTTTCACTTAAAAGAAATCAAACACGCTCTAAACCAAAGAAGGAAAAAAAAACAATTCTCTTATCATCCTTCCTCTGTGAAATCTTGAAGAATTCTAAGCGCACCTCAGTTTCTAGTTCAGTCATTGGGAAACTCGGTGTCTCGCCGCTGCCTCTGAAAGAAACTCCTTTGAGAATAAAGCAGCGCAGCTTTTGACTTCAGACAGAGAGAGATAGAGCCGATCAAGAAATAAAAGTAGGGACAGGTTTGGGGATAAATCTTAGGACAAATTTTCTTCACCACAAAAAAATTCCAATTTTACCTTAAAACTATGCCCAGATTTCATTTAGTTCCAAAAATAAGGTCAAGAATAACAGTAAGACTAATTTCAAATTTTATTCTGTTGCAAACGTAAAGCTGCGATATCAGCGGTAAGTAAGGTCATTCCAAATCACTCCACAGCAGATCAGTTATTTTGTATTCACCCAAGTTGCCACTTCTGTTTTCGACCAGTTACATGCTTCGCACAGTCTTTCTTTCTCGCAGGTAGATCGTTGATAGCGCAATGCCTCTCAAAATGAGTTGAACACTGTCATTTGTAGAGTGAAAGGAAATTATCCTACCCAACTTGGGAACCCAATTTGGCAAAGGTAAACTGGACTCTGCATTCGAAACACCATGTAGGATGCAGTTCACGGTAAGTAACCTGCAGTGCGAGCACATGAACCAGCCCTCAATGTGTGCATTCTATCGTTGGTTGAAGCGCAGTCGTGTCTGCCACTTCGGAAAAATCAAGCGAATCTAGTATCTACACATCCGTTCACAGACGGCACCCCTAGTACACCGTGTTGTCCACTCAAGTGCCATAATGACGACTTGTTTGAGTTCACTTTCGTCAAATGATTCGTCATTTTCATTTTGAAATAATTTCGTTCAAACTACAAGCATAAAAGAAAGAACTGGCAAAGCAGTAGGTATAGGAGATCTTATAGGTGGTGTGCAACAACTGACGGTGGATGTTCAGAAGGCGCACTTAACCTCTGCACCTTCCCTCGTTCCCCTCCCAGAAAAAGGTATGCAAATGAAGAGAAGGGAGGAAAAGCATGAATGTGAACCTTCGAAAGCATGCATTTCACCAACGGCCTCCAGTAATGACGAATCAAAGTGGTCGGGACACCCTCAAGCGCGGCACTCACGATGGTGTTACCTGAGTCCTCCGATGTAGCAGAAAACGATGCCACTTACTGCGTAAAGACATGAAGTTAATCTGAAAGTCCTTAAGTTGCCCCAGGTCAGCACTGTTCGCGAAGCAGAACACCCGCGCTTAACGGCACTACGCATTCTGTTCTCGGCACCGTCCGTCTACCCCTGGATGATGTTGAATCGTTTGAGGAGTCTCGTCGCTCCGAGATTTCCTAAATCATTCAGACGTCTGGGAGGCTGATTTGAACAGGTTTCAGTGGACAGTTGTGAACATCTATTGCACTGTGAGTAGGGGGTGTTTCATCTGTTCAAGTACACCAAAGTTTTTTGGTATCATCCGGTCGTTCAACTCCATTACTCACCACGTTCCTGAAATCATTTCGGTGTTCCGCGGAGGCTGACATGAGCGGATTTCGAAGTACAGTAGTGGGATATATTTCACCATTAATTTCACTTGCTAAGAGAACCCTTGCAATCGTCCGGCGACTGATCACAATGGCCGCAATGATTTTAGTATGATGGATGTGATGAACACTTCATGTATCGCACTTGTTTACTAAAATTCATCCATATTCATCACGTTCCGAATACCTCGGATAATTCTGGCACTCATCGAGGAAGATGTGGCTTGGCAGCTATCAGAAGTACCATAGGCATTGGTAGGTGGCGTCTTTTGTGTTGAGCGAATTTTTGCATTTTCAGCTATGAATTGACCGGCTCCGCGATACTAACAGTCTGAGGTGCAGGGCATGATTAACCCGGACCCTTATTAGCCTCATGTACAAGCGTATTGTACATATGGCTAATGGTAGCTTATACATTTTTTTGAGGCGTAGCTGACAACTGCAGCCGGTCAGAAGCCTCCATCGGGCGACAGTCAAAGATCACGCAGTACAGTCAAAGGTGCACGTAGTTTTGCTACTCAAAAATAGAAAAGAAATGATAAAAAGGACTATAAGAACGAGAGGCAAAACAGACTGCGTTGACGTCTGAACATATGTAGGATGGAGATTAGACTGCCTGCTTAGATCAATGGAACGGTCTACTGGGACGTATTGACGCTGCACCAGCCGCAAGAATTTGCTCAGTGTTCATGTACAAACAACGGTGCCACTGAATGTGGCTGCAAGGAAGTTACTCATTGGTTCTTCCGTACTGTTTGGATTTTCTGTATTTGACCAGCACAGTAGAGACACACGTATTTAGCCAACGTCCAGATAAGAGGCAGAGCTGTTCACATATCTGTCAGCAAAGGCATTTTGGACTACCCATCTGCGAGCATTTCATTGCTTTGGTCAGTGAGCCTCCGCAGAGAAACATGTCTCGTTACAAGTGTCTCCCGGCTTTTTTGTGAGGCATCCCATCACTCGCACTGGTACAACGGAGAAGAGCAAACTAGTACGTAAAAGGGTGGGCTGACCACTAGAAAGCCCCACGTATAAAGCTGTGTGGGTGCGAACTTATTCACTTGCCTCGTTCGTCGCTGTGTTGAGATGTCCGCTTGGGGATTATATTGGATGTGATGTTTGGATGAATGGTCGCAATTTTTAGGATATCTGATGGATCGATGTAATTTTAGTTGTGGTCATATTTCGTATGTGGATTAAGGGCGTTGATTCGACCATCTCGCAACTCCAGCTGATATGGTCCTGTCCAGAAATTCTCTCTGATTAGCGCCATCTTCCCGCTAGAATTCACTGGCAGTATTGTCAAACACGCTAAGCCTACAAGTGGATTTCTTTGGTCCTTCTCAGTTTAGCGTTCCGAGACATTTAAGTACTGTCAAGAAGGCCGGACGCGGTTGAATTTCACCGTTTATTGGAAACTTCTTGGGGAGATTGTCGATTTGCCTGTTCTTCGTTCTCGCCCGTTTTATTTCATGTTATTCAGCAGAAATTGTTGCCACGACTGGAATGGTCAAGCAGCCTTTATCTTCCCGAACGTTGCCCCACCCCTCCGCTGCCTCCCTCTTCCCCCTTGCCCCACGTTATCTCCTGAATTATTTTTTTCCTCCTCTGAGCGATCTTCGTTCGTCGTGTTCAGCACACTTTTTTCATCCAGTTTCTTCGTATGTAGTGGTTTAAGATGTTCGCATGAGACCTTTGTATGCGGCATCAGTTTCTTGCATGAGTGTGTATAATTTCTTATAAGTGACCCCTGAATTCATGTCTCACTCCTATCACAAGAGAAGTCGCCTTCTTGCCCCACTATTGGCTGCTAAATTTTGATGTCTTTTGATGCATCGTTGAGCTCGCAACCGAGTTCATGTTCTTAACTGTATACGTTGAGCACCGGGTATCGTTGTTTTCCTTCATATCCTCTTAAGTCCTTCCTTATCATCCCACGACAACATCTGCTTATGCGTTTGCATACGCATTCGTCATAAGGAAATGTTTCTTTAAAGCGTTTGTAGTGAGTGGTGATGCTTAGGGTCGGTGACCAGTGCCACCATCGGTTAACAGTGGACCGAGTGCCGGGTCGTCCTGTGAGAGGTTACTTCAACGGTAGGCGTGCGATTGCGTTTTGGCGAAAACGGGTGATCTAGGCGACTCTTCGTACTTTCATCATAAAGACTCCGGCATATTCAACAAATGTTCTTAAAGTATCAAAAATGTCATCATCATAAACGGTTTGTTGCCAGAGTGGATGACGAAATGTCGCACCTTTAAAACGCTATTTCTGAGTTTAGCGCAATGAACGCCGTCGCAAACGATAGCAGAGCAAAGTGGGACGCGTTCCGATCGCAGTCGCATGCCTCGACTGTCAGCAACGAGTTGAAACCGTGGATGGTGCGAGCTTTGCGCGTCATGAAGGTTGCCATCGCCGTCATTGGTTGTTTGCTTTCATTTCTTATTTTCACTGAGTGAACTGGACACCTTACGCTCTCATCGTCATTAATTTCAGTCCATTTGATGCAATAAGTTCGCGTTTGAATGAGTTGTTGTTCGAAAATTTCAGTTGCTGATTTTCATCAGCGCTCATATATTGCTGGTCTGCGGTGCTACAGTGTCGAAACTTACCGTTGTGCTCATGGCTACCAATGTTCGGCCAAAGGGAGTTGGCGGTTTTCTCAGGCAGAAGTGCTCTTCTCGTCGTAAGTTCAGCCATCATTTCATCTATCACGTTCATCACGGAACAGTGACCGTGACTGAATTCTGCACTCTTTGAAGTCATAAAATGATAGGACGTCACACGCGACGCGCGGCTAAACGGCGTCTTTTAGAAAAAGTTTAGTAAAGGATGGTTACTGCAGTTGTATTTGAATATGAATTTTGCTCACTGCCGTCACTTAGACATCCGCCTTTCAATACGATTAGCACTCCGTGGCACTGTCATCAAAGTTCGCAGTTAAGGAACTAGGAGTCTCGGAATTTCGAGTACTCTTTACATTCGTGCTCCAAGACAGTCGTATCTCACAATTCTAAGTGATCTTGATGTGACCGTCCAACTGATTCACGTGGTGATGTAGCGCATTCGTTGAGTGCCACTAACAGCATCGGCGATCTCAATTCCACTATTGCCTCGCCTGTCGCTCTTGTTCATAGCGCTGTCTCGAATACACTATCCTCGCAGTTTCTGAGATGTAACACAAAGTCTTCAGCACCCGCGCGTTCTCACGAGGTCGTGTGCGCGATGTTGTGCAGTCTGTGGTTAATTCAAAATCTACCGGATGTTGCGGCTATCCTACAGGCATTGTGGAGGTTGATTTCGCACAGCAAACATTCAGCTGGAATATCGCTTACGGTTGGTTCATTCGTTTCCTTATTCAAATGTTTCCCTCTGTCAGCCTCAGAGTGCACTGTGTGTGAACCGTCATCAGAATTTCTTATCTGTAAAAATGCTCGTTCGAACTACCATGAATTCATCTGTTGTGTTTTAATAAAAGGTGAAGGCACATTGGGTCGTCGTGTCGCCTCAGGATGGAATTTTTTTTCATAGAATTAATCTGTTTCTTCACAATAGAGGAGGATACAAAACCTTCAAACCTGCATTTGCTTCATATTACGGGAACCGTAAAATGGAAGAAAGTTCACTTTTATGTAGTGGGTAAGAGTTGAGCAAAGCAGTGGTGATTGCCCTCAATTTGGACGCAACATTTCCGCTGCTGAGCTCCCTCTCATTTCCCAGCTCATGAGAAGGATTCATTCTTAGTTGGCCTTTTTTCATTCCTGGAATGGGAGGTAAATGATCAGTACCCTTAATGTTAGAGAGATGCGGTAGTGGAACGGATTGAGTGGGGAAGAGTATGTGCATTGGGGCATGTCGGTCTTTTTTTGTTGACATCAGTTGCCTGATTTATCGGTTGGTGCACAGAAGCGTTGTTTTTGCGAGGATGACATTAGTGACAGTTTACCAAGAACGAGTTGGTGGACTGTGCAACACTTCGTATCGTGATCTCTAGTCGCAGTCTTCTCATTGCTAGTCGAGATTTTAAGACGAAACGACACGTTAAAATAAGTTCATGGGCTACCTCAGCATGCCTGCGCTTCTCCGTAAGGAAAATGCAACAACCATAACAACTTGGGGAATCGACTCGGTGACATACTGAAGAGCTGTGAATTGATGAAGTATAGAGAGACCGTACGTAAAATGTTATTCAGGTGATCTTTATGGAAGCGGTACGCGCAGCAGGAATCTCTTTGCTTGTTTTTTGCGTGTTTCCTAATCTAGATGGGTCTCGATGTCTGCTTCTGTCAGTGTTTGTGGTGATCGTACCATTATGGCGGCATATTCGTTCACTTCTACGCTTCTCGTTCTACCCATCGCGGTTTCTCCTTTTCTATTCCTGTTATCAGTTTATTATCAGTGACGTAACTGTCGAATGCTATAGGCATAGATTAATTCACGTTCAGGCTGAATGACTATTTTGTTCCTTCGTAATTGCCACAGCTTATCATCCAGGATATAGATTTTGTCATGAGATCAGGATTTGTCATAAGATCAGGATTATTCTCATTCCCGAAGTTTGGGACATCCGTACTGCTGACTGTCCATACTAATGTAGAAATATGTGTTGACTACGATGTTGTCGAGCTCCAGAATTTGGTCTCACATGCAATATTCTTTTGAGCGTCTTTGAAAACCAAGTAATGGAGGGTTGTTGAGAGTGAAGATGAAAGGATTTCTAAGGTGCAGCGTTTAAGCTTGGCCCTTCAGTTCAATGTGAATCCACACAGTGTGTTTCAGATCGTTGGCTCGTCGTCTTTCAACGCTGTTCTCTTCTTTCCCTCGCGCACTTCTCCTGCTCGTTTTGCTGTCCTCGTGTTATCTGTGGTCGATCTTGAGCGTGCCATTTAAAAGGGTATTTATTCTCCCTCTTGCCGTGCTGCTTTCATCGGCCGGTTTCTGGGAGAGTTGGATCGGCCTATCGCATTGCTCATCTACGTTTCATTCTCTCTATCAGGTCGTCGCATCAGATTTTATTTCGTATCTTCAACAGCTATTTGCCATTCACTTGTTTCGAAGGAGTATGTCATTGATTTTCGTGCAGCTGTCCACTCCAGCGTTGTATATTGCCTAATCAGAGATAGAAACATGGGAACTAGCCTTTTTTCTTGTTTAGAGAGGGCCTTTTGGAAAGAAAACCTGTAAGTTACCGTTCCAACGGACCTTTTTGAGAGTATCAAGTGACTTTGGCAGCATCCACGTAACAGTGCGTTGCCTAGTCTCAATACCCTCAAAGTGATTTGTTTTGCATCTTGGAATCGGTTGTCATGGGTGTGGGAGGAGGGCGAAAGAAATGGGAATGAAAACTCTAAGATCTTGCGTTGAGAATGGGTTCGCTTGAAAGTTCGTGGCAAAAAAATTATGAATTCGGATAACATGAATGCAGTGAGTTTGTTCTGCGTCATTCGTCGTTTCTTTCTGTGAAGGACAAATATTCAAGTACCTGTCTTTAAAGTCCTGCACATGGGAGGGGATGTTATCAGTTCGCGAGAAATAGTAACAGTTCCAGGGAATATATTTCATCGGTCTATATTTCAACACATCATTTGTTGGAACTTCTTCGCACAAGTTAACCCTCTTCATTTATGACAGATCAAAATAGAAGCTGCCTTTCATGTAGCCTCTCTCTGCTTAAAGAAACCTAATCCCAGTAGCGTGGAGGGTTAGGATGATAACACCAGCGAGGGCATGTGCGTAACACTAGTGTATTAACTCGTGCAAGAGCGTTTTCCGTCACCGTTTTTTGATTTTTGTTCCTTCGTTGTGAAGTGCTTTTTTTCTAGCTGCAGTGATGTTCCATGATCGTCTCAGGACATGCTTTCATTCATTGCAGTTAAAGTATGGTGTGCGCAAAATGAGTGCCACAACGCGGCTGTTCGTTTCGCTTTGTCGTGTTGCAATTTCCACGTTCATATTCGCGCTCGCGTTGCGTGATGCAAAAATCACAGTTGCTAACGTTTTCGAGTCACTTTCATCGGAATCTGCGACTGTCTCTTCATTGTATGTCCTTGCGGGCTTGATCTTCTTTAGCTATCTGCATGGCTGCATAGTGAGGCGCCTGCTGGCGCATTTTTCGTTAACGAAATTAAAATCTTAGGAGTGGTAGTTGGATGTGCATAAAGTTTTTCATCTCCGAATCATGTGGAACATATGGTTACCTGGATATCCGTTTTATTTCTTTATATGCTTTTTTCACTTCATGTGGCACTTGAGAGTGAACACTTGCTAGTGTTCTACTGTTGGCGCTTAGAAAGTCCGAAATGCCGATACATTATGTATAAGACTGTTCATCAGTGGAGTCCATGTAAATGAGTTACATTTGAGTGATTTTCGTTTCAGTATAAGTTCACGCTCTTCAGTAGTAGTGTGTGCTTGGCTAGTGTTTCACGTTGGCGTAGGCCTGCATCCGAATTCATCTGAAGGTTTGTCGTTTTTCAGATTCAGTTTGGCGTTATGGGTGGTTGTCGTCAACTTCATGTTGCGATTGCTGTCGCGCTTCTTAGCTGCGATGTCTATGGAGATATTGCCTGTCATGCATCCTCTATTTCTCACTCTGCCTTTACTCTTTACGCTGTTCATATGCTCGTGCAAGTTACTGCCATCGTGTAGGCTTTACTCGTTCGCTGCCAATTTCGCTTTGAATTGGCCATGTATGGCATGGACAGCAAACGCCTATCCATTTCGTGATGCATATATTACCGTTTTTTGGCTCATCTCGCACATGTTGTGGGCTTATCACCATGTCAAATCGCCCCATTTCGAGCCATCAGAGGAAGTGTATGTTCCTTTCAGTCTCTTTAACAGGAATGAATGCTGACGATGGGAGTGTAAAGGGTAATGCAGCTTTATGTCTAAAGACACTGATAACGTAGTAGTAACCGCAGGAAAAAAGGGAGGCATTTTCTTGCACTTCGCCATAAGAATGAAGAGGTAGATCTCCCCTCACCGATATATAGATGGACCACTGCCAGTAGATGCTCTTCGTGATGAAGGGTTCACGTATTTGCTCTTCGTCATCACCTAACAGTGTCATCATATTTTGAGACATTTTATAGGCGTCATAGGCGGAAATATTAAGGAAGTTTGCAATTACCTGAATGAATCGTCATCTTCGCTGAGAAAGGGTGAATGAATTGTCATATCTAGTGCAGCGGCTAGTGGGCGAGGCCTTAATTGCTTTGTAAGTTGTTTGCACGGATCATTTTTCGCGATGCATGAGGAAAGGGTAGGCGGAAGCGAATGTAACGGTATAAAATGTGCTTTCATGAAGAATCGAGTCTATGCCATCGGTCACGAACGGCTTCTTGATTGAAAGCTCGTTGGTTGTTTATCGTCATTCTATCAGCAAGAAGGTGAGAGCTGCTATGTTTTGAACTCTAACAAGTCGATAATAGTCTTTATGCTGTTTTAGCAGTCACGTTTTTCTGAAGTATGCTAAAGAAAATTTCCTTACCAGTAGGAGTTAGTGCCATCATCAATATTATCGGTTGTTGGAATAGTTTCCTTCCAAGCTAATGTGCTTGAATAATCTCTCGGGTGGAATAATATATTTTATTTGCTATATGTAAAAGAAATTCCTGCATGTCGTTACTTGTTTTCAACTAAAGCGTCACGTATTTCGTGGCACAGGAACAACAGTTAATGGAGGTGAACGCAGTAGGTGAAAACGGTGGCGGTCGGCGGCACGCATCTTTTACAAAGTCATGAGAGGCAGTCATGACGGAAGATTAAAAGAAAAAGGATAAGAGCATGTTTGGGAGAACATAGGCAGTGTTTTACATTTCTTTCGTCTTTGTTCATCCGCAGGGTGGCGCTTAATTCGACGCTCAGATTTGAGAAGTTCGGAAAAAATCAAATGATTTCCGTTGTGGAGTTGGTGCCGTCATGGAGTATTTGGGTTTGCAAATTTTTTGCTTTTAAAGACTTGCGAATTTCGCGAAGCAGTGTAAATTCAGTCAATCTTAACTTCCTTCATACTGACAAGCACAGAACGTGCAATTTCTGACTTGGGAAGCTTATAGCATTGTAAATCTTTCGATGCCTTGAGCTCAGTGATCGCACTGCTGTCCGTCGCTTCGATTTCGAAGCAGTAGCTAATAAAAGTGGTCTCTGCCCTCCTTGAGCTTTTGGGTGTCCGGGCATAAATTTGTCGAATATGAGAGACAGGAAGGGAGTGACTGGGATTTGGTTTGAGCAATATTCTTTCTATGGGAGGGCTGGTTTCTATATAAAGTGGAAGAGCAATAAGAATGAGGTCACCTCACTGCGACGTTGTCGTATTTGTTTCATCAGCTGTATGTCGTAGGACGCCAAGACTCTTCATGTTGGTGCTTACGATTGAGGATTTTTGCTGAGGACCCTAAGATATTGTGATGAAAGTGGTCGAGTTCATGATGATGCATGATTCGAGAAAGTGTTTGGCTAAAAACGATAATGTCTCGGTGGCTCTGAAATACATGCGCTTTCGTGGCACCAGTTGTCAGAAACAGTTTAAAAGTGGTAAGGCATGCATTATGAACTGCGAATGATGGTTATACAGGGAGCAAAAAAACGTCTCTAACTAAATACAGTGTTAGAATAAGGAACAGTCTTTATATCAGGTGAAACGGAGATCAGAAGAGCCCGATCTAAGGTTATGTCGTCTTGCATGGGTACTGCTTTCGACACATCTGCGGATCCTAAAGGCGTGACTTGAAGAGGGAAGAATATTGGAGGCTTCGAAATTTCTGAGGGCATGGTGTGCTGAGAAATGAGGCTTCCTATGATAGTATATGATTCTTTTGAAGTGCAAGTCGGAGAGGCTCAAAAGAGACCACAAAGGTTAAAGTTTAAGGCGAAATGGGTGCAGCTCGTAAATAAACGACCTATAACCAACCTGCAATGCGGTAAAAGAGCTAAGGAGAGGGAAAAGGGGGGGGGGGGGAAGGAGGCCGATTATTGTGCTTTAAGGGGTCGTGGGTATGTGAAAGAGGCGGAATATTGATTGCTTAGGTATAATGTAGGATGAAAGCGATGATGAGGACGATGGGGAAGATGAGCGAGAAAGTGACCCGCTGCGCATTACCAACGACGAAATCAACAAGACAGTCACTCTGTACGTGTGCGCGACAATGTGGCACGAAACGCGTAACGAGATGATGCAGATGATCAAATCCGTTCTCAAGTAGTCCCTTACATGTTTCTTCATTTATTGCAGCATTCGTCCGTTCAATGAGAAAACAGCGTTACAGTGAACGTGTCTGCAGATTCAAGGCACGTTCATAGTAAGCGTGCGAAGTGAATAAGGTACTCATCGCTTTCTCGAATAAGACCCATACTGGCGTTTGGTTCGAGGCAAATAACACTTGCAAGCCACATCGTGAAAACGCTTGTACTTTTGGGGAGGTGAGCATTTGAGCTGAGCCAGCATACAGTCACTTTCTTGCCAAAATTTATCATCCAGCGCTTTTTTCCCGCGGAATTATAATTTTCACAAGTTCTGGCAGTTAAAAATACTCCCATACCTACATGCCATGACTTCCCTTGCTCAAAATGACGAGCTGAAGTATGCATCATCCACCGCGTCTTGGTTCATATCATTTGATAGTTCCTATAAGTCGGCAGTTTTAGAGTAGATTAAAGTTGTTATTTTTCGCTGTTTAAATGTGATTGCTAAATGGTGATTGGACAGTGG
>JBBHLZ010000033.1:0-48376 GCA_037576465.1 Parascaris univalens
TTTGAAGTGTTTGATGCTTTTATATACTACAATGAGAATTTAAATAGTCTTCTCATGAGATTCCATTCACTGAAAATTTATTTTACTTGTAATTTGCAACGCTTGGAAGTTTGTTGGATGTATTATGTTTGACTTCAGTGCATAAAATTTTAGAACACATCATTCTTATACCCCACATGTTCTCTATGAAATAAAAGGAAGTGGTTTAAAGGTGTTATATGTTAATGAACTAAAAGGAACTCTGCATTCAGAAATTAAACTTCCGTGTTCTATGAGAGAAGTGCAGTAAGGGATTGGTGCGTATGGGGTGAAGAGAAGCTGTATCTTCCCAACTGCCAAGGGTGATTCGTTTTCTTTAGTTGAATGGTTTCGTTCTTCAAAGGTGTGAAATAAATAGATGGCACTATGAGGCAGCGAGGTAAATTATTCGAAATGTTTGCGTGTGTCGATGCAAGTGATAGTCCATAATCTCTAAATATTCGGTCACTGACTGAAACGCTTTGCCCATCTTCCATTTATTCGAGGCGCATAGCGCATTTGTTATCCACTACAGAATACACAAAACATTTTCTGCTGAAATAATGTCTGAGGTAATAAATTTGATGTTATATGAGGTAATGATTTGTTTGAAGGATACCATAAACGGATATTGTTTTATGCAACTGAATATGATTTTCTCCTATGGCAGTGAAAAACTATAGAAGCGTGGAACTGCTTTATTCGTTGAAATGAAATCACTGCCACGTGATCTGCGTTCTTGCATGGGCGAAGAAATTACGATCAATCGATCAGTCACTCGCACAGCAGCCGTCTTCGACTCCGGAGCGAAAAACTTGTCAAACCGATCCATACGTTACTTATGTTTGAGTAGAATTATGATAGTGATGAATAAACTCCTTTTTCTTTCATGTCTATGGCATTCCTACTCGTACGAGGTCGTACTGTTATACTGATTGGTTTCCTTTAGAGAAGCCCAATTGTATCGACTACAGTAAGTGGCGATCGCATAATCGTTGAAATTTGAAGTTTCAGTTCACGCAATTTATTTGCAGAATCAGCTTTAGGATAGATCAGAATATCCGAGGTGTAGGTTACATATGGGTGTCTGAGGAGGTTAGACGTTTTACCACTTCGAAAAAAGCCTTTATTAATTCTTAAAAATATGTATATATATTTAAATAAATAAATATATATATATATTTTTTCGCCCATTGTTGATTGGTGGGACCTGATGATCTCTTTTGTCTCACATGCGATTTCTAGATTTAACATATTTTTAAGCGTAGTCAGGTAATGAAACAATACGGCGTGCATTGTCGAGAAGTGGATGCTAAGCACGCCGAAGGTGCAGTTGGCGGCTAACAGTCTGCTGAATGATCGTTGATGAGATCCAAAAATTACCCTTTCTCAAATCAAATCGAGGTGTTTATTTCTCAGATTTATGAATCGTTTTCAAAGAAACATATGAATTATTTGTCAAAGAATTTGCCTAAATGAGATGTATAAAAACACCGCTCAATATCGACAATTTCATTGTTCGTTCATCCGTTCAACTGCGTGCCCTTAACCACACAAGTACTATACTGGTGGCAGCATATCAAGAGTTTTCGATGTCGCTGGATATGTTCAGTTATAAAAGCATAAGATCAACATCGTTTACGCCCTAAGAGAGCGCGTAATGATATCCATGAAAACAAGCGCAAATCGAAGGGCACAACACAGTGATGGGACGATGTTCCGCTGAGATATCGATCACATTTGTGTCTGATCATAACAAGGTCAAGGCGAGTTGCACTGCCCGTATGGTAATCTTCATCGTTCCTAAATACAATTCGGCCACTGCAAAAGTTGCGCGCTCTCGACGCTAACGTTTTGTGAGATGAACGATTAGTTCGCGAAGTGGTTTTTGATCATCACGATGTCAGATCCGATAATGGTCGATGTTGGTTTGTTAGTTGTTGGCTCAAGATGTGCGAAAAGCTTATCAGCGGCACTTGCTTCAGCCTCGAAACAAGTTACTGGTCGTCTATATGTGCGTATTTGCTCAGGAGTCGATTTACGTGAGGTTAGCGCTTCACTAGCTTACTGATTTTCACTTTTACAACATCTGTTACCCACCCTGCGGTTCAACAACAGCCTCCAGACTTAAAGTTTTATTTGGACGACGTCGTCCGGAAATTCAACTTGCTTTAATCAGCGGTCTTATAGGGATTGATATTAGTGTGACCGCATTTGTAAGCAACTTCTCTACTGCTAATTATCATTTTTAAATCGGTACGTGAAAGATATTGTCGCCTCAAAAATTCTTCAGAATGGGTCAGCAGTAAAGAGGCTAGAAATCCTCTCTTAAAGCAATAGTTAAATATCACCTGAAGGATGAGAGATGTGTGCCGACCATGTGCTGCGATCGTCCTCTTTCAGTTTCCTGTTTGTCAAAAATGTTGTTCTCTGTGTGGCAACTACCTGAAGAGCACCGTTAAAAATGGTTGTGACGAGGGAATCGAGGCAAAGAGTTGGGGCCGAGGGAGGATGAGTAAGTGGAAGAAAGAACGATATCACCCTAATTATCAAAGCTCTTCGGCAATTATCAGATATTATGGAGTCTTATATGTTAAATCGATTACAGGTCATGCCGAAAGTGTATGTAGAGGCATCGCGTGTTTGCGATTTCCTTGACGTCCGAGTCCTTATAGACGAGAGTTCGACTCGAGTTTTTGACCGTATCTTTGCGGATGGTGACGATATAGCCACTCAATCCAGTCACGCTCATCGTCCCTACCGTTCGGTCGTACTTGGTGGTACATTCGATCGTCTCCATAACGGTCATAAAGTACTTCTATCAGCAGCTATATTGGCTACATCAGAGCGTATTGTATGTGGTGTTACATTTGGCGAAATGACTCATAGTAAGTTGTTTAGAACTTTTTCTTTTCCGAAATTATCCACTAATATATCCTAAAAATGCAATAACTTGGCTGATTAGAATACATTTTATGGCTCTTGAAAACATGCAGTAAGTTTAGAGCAGTTGATGCCTTGACTTATTAAAGATGGCATGACCAAAAATTTAGACGCCATTCAAAATTCGTCAGTCGAGCACTATTATTAATCTTTTTTTTCGGTTATGTTTAAAGAATTGTATATTTACTAATGCCTTTTTGTTGAATCAGTTATTGAAAGGAAGATCGTCAAATTGATATGTGCGAGAGAATAATAGTAACGGTGTGAAAAGATTTCAGAAAAATGCCTATGGGAATTGATGGAACCGCTAGAGGTGAGGCAGAAAGCGGTAAAGGACTTCGTCGAGGATGTTAGCAATAAGGTGCGTTGTGAGGTGCATTCAATATCCGATGCTTTTGGACCTTCAATAGTTGATCCTGATTTGGAGGCTATTATCGTTAGCCAAGAGACACGTCGAGGAGGCCATGCGGTTAACGAACAACGAAAGGTCCATTTAATGAATTTTTTCACTCATCATTTTTTTATTTTTTTCATCCATCGGTGAGATTCCATCAGATATTATAAATAGCAACAGTACCTCGAGCCTCATATTTAATTATATTTTATTTTGTTGATTTATATTTTTACACTTTTATTAAAATTTCAAACGTTTTCGTTTGCTTTTTAGAAGCGTGGATTGTCAACGTTGATAATTGAGGAGGTACGACTTTTGGAAGGTGAAGATAAGGTTCTTGGAGAAAATAAAATTAGCTCATCGGCTAGGCGTCGAGCTCTTTTGGGAACAATTCGACGTCCGTTGAGGATTAATGCTGGCTCATTCCCACGACCATTCGTCATCGGTCTTACTGGTGGGATCGCTTCCGGTAAATCGAATGCTGCCAAAGTACTTGCTCGTAATAAATGTGAGGTGAGTATCTATCGTTCTCGCATTAAAATTGCCTCTCTCTCCGAATCTAAAATATCGTCCATGTTAATATCGTTGTGAGTTCACATATTTTGACCGCATGACTTCTCACTCTGTTCATAGTAAGTTTATATCTGAGGAAGTAGAGTAGGCCATTTGTAGGAGTTAATTTCTTGCCGACAGATGAAAGCAATGGTGATGTGCTTGGCGCTCAAGTGTTTTCAGCTTGAAAGCATATTTGAATTAGCTGGTTTGCTGCAACGTTTATGCCTTCGGCCGCGATGCACAATTCCACCGTTTTGCAGATGAAAGTGCTGCTTATCGAATATTTATTCTGATTAAACGTTTCTGACTTTGTTTTAGACTGCAAGTTGACGATTTTTTGAAAAGATTTGATCAAAAGGTTAGTGATTCTGGTAATGTTGAATTCGACCTTAAACGGAAGATTTAAACATGCACAATTTTGGTGAGTGGAAAGAAAATCTATGAAATAACCACAAAAACTTTTAGTGACTATGAAAGGTAGAGTCTTTTAGTGTTTGAAAAAATTGAGTTGTGTTTTTAGGTGATAGATTGTGATAAACTTGCACATGAACTTTATAAGAAAGGCTCAGCAATGGCGCATAAAATCGGTGAGGTATTTGGCGCCAATGTGATCAATGATGGTGTAGTTGATAGGAAAGCGTTGGGTCGAATCGTTTTTGCAGATAAGGTGAGTTCGACTCTCAGATGTGCTTTATCACACCTTTCACCGGTCTTACGCTTTAATTAAGACCTGCTCTGCATTCGAAACTACTTTTATTAACGTCTTTGTTTTTCTAAATCACGAGAAAAAACGTGCTTAATGACAGATCGGTTCTTGCATATTGCAGTATGGAGTTCGAGGTCTTGGTACGTTGAATAGTTTTCTAATATTGGCATAAGGGAATATATTTTTGTTAAATTTACTAGTCGTTATCCTCAGATGGCACTTTTTTTGCAGCAAGATCGTATAGAACTTGAGGTCTGATGACATAGAACTCAAAGAGTGATGGTATAGAGATCGAGGTTTGTTTGTATTTCTTTATTTAATTGTTGCCTACTTCTGCACAATACTTTTCGTCTCTGTTCACCCGTTATCATATCTTCTGTTTATTCATGCCACTTGCAGGCAAAATTGCAACTTCTCAACGATATTGTTTGGCCATCGCTTAGGAGTACAGTGGAAAAGATAACCTCAACGAGTAACGCGGAATTCGTTGTTGTCGATGCAGCTATACTATTAGAGGCAAATTGGGATCGAGAAGGTGTTGTGCATCAAGTATGGAGTTGTATTGTTCCGCCTGAGGAAGCTATACAAAGAATGTTGGACAGAGATGGTATATCAGCTGAAGAGGTAAGTTGAAGGCATTTAAATTCTCGGTTTTGTTTGTTTTCGAAACGTTGCATAGTTGCTTTTCTTAAAACTAATTTTCTTTGCTTAGCATCTTGCTTTTTTTTCTTTTAATCTTTCTGGTTTGCTCCAAAATATATGGATGCCCAGATGGTAAAACATTAAGGGACATAATTAGATGAACTTATGAAAAATCGTTCTTTAAATACAGTCTTCGTTTTCCATCTTTGGCAGCCCCGTTGCACTTGTTTTGTTGGCAACTCACAAATCCATCGCATTCTCTTCCAGTCGCATCCATACGGGGAACTTTCCATTCAGTGATAAGGAGTGATCACCGGCGAGGTGTAGGTAGGATTAATGTTTTCTTTTTCGCCAGAGAAATTCAACTATTGATATTTATTAATGATCGATTTGAGGCGGTCTAATTCCGGTATCTCTATTTATGTCTTCTGTCCTTTCCTCTTCGGCCTTACGGTGATAGCAGCTGAAACAAAAAAGATCAAATAAATCATTGCTCCAGGTAGGTTTGGTTCAGTAGTAGGTTTAACGAACAAGTACTCCAAACGGTTGTTTTTTCTCTTTGAGTAGGTAACACTTCTTTTTATATTTCATTGAAGTATTCGTAAACAATGTTCCCTTTATGTTTCTAGAATTACCGTACAACGTTACTGTTTTATTGTAGTATTAAAGTTACCGAATCAAATTTATATATATATATATATATATATAGGCGAAAAGGAAACTATCGATGCAGATGGGCAATGCAGAACGTGTTGCACGAAGTGACGTCGTGATCTGCTCTCTGTGGGCATATGAAGAGACCGCCAGACAATTGGAGAACGCCTTACATGAGCTCCAGCTTCTTGCGACTGCACATAAATCTTCCTGAGCCATCATACAATATCAACCACTATTTTTCCAATCACATCTCCTGTGATTGTATATGACTTTAAGCAGTATTAAGGTAACGTTTGATAATTTGCATAAAAGTCAGTCATATTTTGCATAGGAACTAAGCATTTTGTCTCATGATATAAAGTTTCATTGATCAGAATTATGTGCCGTTGACAATAATCGTTAGCAGTTACTACAACGATCGAGGAAAATAAAAGGGAAGCGGCATCGATATACAAGGGGCCATAAAATTTCGCAATGCAAGTGTGCTCAGTGACGGATTTGGCAAGAGTTATTTGAAGCAGCAAATTACATCTTTTCTGGTCCTCCCATTTTCTTTAGTATATCTTATTCTAACTTCTAAGGTGCTGATTTCTCTCCATCAGCGAAACAGCAGAGACTTTCAGAGTACATGCGGAGTTATTCCTCGAATTAGTGTCGAATCATGGCTAATGTTCCGTCAACAGTATCGAACCATCCTGAAGGTGTGCGAGAAGCCAGGTATTGCATAATGCTCGGTCAGCGAATGCTGGCGTAAATGTTGATGTTTCACAATCTCCGTTTGATATTGCTAGTTAAACACTGATAGCTTGACTTCGAAGTTTTGCTTTGGCGCTAATGAACACACTGATGGTATGGACCTAGGTAGGGAATATTTTTGGGATAGATATGAAAGTCAGCGAAGCAGTTAAATGTGGAATACCTAAAAAGGGGAACAATGATGATCGGATAGCAGAAATGAGGAAACAAGTTTTGAAAAAATTAGTACAGATAACCTCCTATGACATGCCTCCTTTCTCTTCCAATGCCTCATCCCAGTGGGAGAAACCCCGAGTGCACCCATTCAACGGATATTGTATTGCTAGAGACAGGGACGGGATTGTCAGTGGATCTAATTAAGGAAGTCTTTTGTGTTCGTTGAGAAGCCGCTTCATTGATTGATGGAAACTCCCCTCTTACTCCAACCCTCAACCTTTCTTTATCATTGATGCCAACCTTATTGTACGTTATGTATGCCTCGATATCGAAAGTGTGTTTTTAATTTTTATATTCGTAATATCGAAAGTGGAGTAGACATTATTACATGGAAGCGTGGGAGCAATTAATAATTACTTTTCTATTTGGCTTCGTTGATCATTAAAATCTCATTTAGCCTCAGTTCGAGTTCTTCTTTTTAAGGGTAACGCTGAACTGAACGGGAGTTGTCATTTCTCGAGTAGTTGAAGCACATAAAAATTTAGATATATTAGTTTCTATTTCTATCGATTGATAGAGTACAATAGAAGGGTTGATTTTACAAGTAATTTTTTCCACAGAATATATTACTTCTAAAATTACTATTAGAGTAAATAAAAGAATATTATAGAATAGTGTAACGCAATAAATGCCTAGCATATTGTCGATATATTCTATTATTGATATTTTCAGTTGAATGATTATATTATAATGATAAATAGAAGCGATAAAATCTAGAAATGAATCATGTTAATTAATAATTAACGTATAGAATATATGCATATTAAAAATTTCAATTTGTATAAAACGCCGAAATATTTGCCTATAGAGATTATCGTTGATCAACTCATGGTACTTCCCATTCAATTCATATTGTCAATACCTTCAAAATAACTCAGATTTCCTTAAATGCGTTATTGTTGTTTACTTGAATAAGATTACATTGTATGATTAAAGAGGTTGGAAAAAGAACAGCTGGAATATAACAGAAAAACTGAAATTATGCAAAAATGAATGCCAAGTTAGTGGGGCAAAAACCGTGCGGCGAAAAAAGTCTTAGCGGTAGTCGCACAATGAAAGATGCCTTTGAAAGATGAGAGTTATCTTACGTTGAAAGTTTTCAGTGGAATTTAAATTTCATTAGTATTTCGGTAGAGTATTTCGTCAGTTATGTACTCGATTATAACGTGGAAAAATTAGAGAGAAAATGAAAAACAGTTAAGCAATAAGATTTGCCATCATTTGTTTGTGAAATCATTTTGCCCTCAAAATATTGTTTCGACGATAAACTTTTGCACCTTAAGGCTGGCGGTAAACTGTCATTATTGGTTTGTAGGTAACTAGTAATAAGTAGAAACAGTAACAATACTACGTACTTAGTAAGTAATTCGGTCACCTTTACTAGCGATATTCATAGTTCGATGATGAAAACTTTCTGCAGGGCGATGTTGATGTGGATGAGAACCAAATGTCTTGCACATTGCTCATGAGCTCCCACTCTTTGTTGAGTGGGTATCCAGAGGTGAAATAAAATTTCGTGTCGAGAAAACAACAGCAATCATATCCTATAGCCGTAATATTCTCATTACTCCCTATATTCGTAATATTCTCATCACTCTATCTTAATAAACAGCTATTTCCAACTAAGAGAGGATTTCTTCATTGTATTATTACCACCCATCAGCTGAGTCCTTCAGTTGTTAGCTATGCTTTCTTGCTTGCATTGAATGACCAGAATTTAGGCATTTATCCATCGATTTATGGTTGAGATCACTTTCCTATAATAATTCCTCTAGCAGGTTTATTGAAGTGACTAATAGAGTATATAGTTACCAAGAAGTAGCAACGCGTTCCCGATTAGATGCAGTTGCGCTCCATGAATATGCGGCGAATCTTTCACATGTGATGTTCGTTGTTGCTAAGCAGTTGAGATTAAACTGCTAACTGAATAAAATAAACCTCCGAACTATTTGCATTGGGCTGACACTCATTTTTTTAAATGATTTTGCAAATTCGCATGTTCAAGTTATATCACAACAGTGTAGTTGCGAATTTTCGTTGACGACGTAATTTACATCGCCGATTGCATTACCATATTAATTTTCAGATTTATGCGTCTATAATAAAGGAAAATTATAATTGCTTAAATTGCTCGAAACGTTTTATTTTTCGAGGACATTTTGCATCGACCCGATTGTATCATGCATTCGGTCAGTTTAGAAAGGTGATTCTTTGAGAGAAGAAGCAGCCAGTTCAGCTATGTAATGGAATCGGAGAAGCAATGGTCACTACAGCTCTTCTAGCATTTTTTTTTCATTCTACAACACCGATATCTTCTTGTATACTAACAGAAAGTGTTGTTGGTTCTCTTTCGTGATTCGTTTGCAGCCCATAGTTGGCCGTGAATGATATTGAGCTGAGTGGTTGTGCTATAGCCATTGTTATGATTTAAATCAAGTGCATGCAAGTTAAAAGTGGTAGTATGAGTGAGTCCACAATCGGTAATTTTGGCATCTGTTTTGTTTTTTCATGTTAAGTCTTCTAGTTGCATATCATATTACTTCTTTGTGCTGGTTGTGCGACAGAAGATTCTGCATAAGATCGGTGATGAGTAAAACAGACCTCGAGTTGCATAATACTTTGAGCTTTTGTATCAGATATGTAATTTGCAGTATTATTTTATCGGAATTTCAACTTAAAAAAAACGACCATAAAAAGCATCGAAGAGCTAATTAAAATATCTGCTTATTTACTTACCTAGCGACTTAATCACTCATTATAATATAAAATCCCTCTGCTCGGGTGTACCTATGTTTGAGGGTGCCCAAGTTTGAGGATTCTATGGTATCATTAGCGTAACACTCTTCGTAAAGTTTTATCTGATACAGACTGAAATGTTTATCACTGTATATCTTCGTAGTCGAAATGTCGCTAAGCATAAGTCGATTCACATAGTAATTCCTCGCTTCATACAACAGCAACTTCGTATATTTTTAGTGACTTGTTTCTCTGAATAAACTTAATCTCAAGCGAAATGTGAAACATGAATGGCGCATCCGAAATTACCGTCTCGCATTCATTATATAAATTTCGTTTCAAAAAAAACTTTGAAGTGCAAGCGTCAACGTTGTAATTGTTGCCAACCGATAAAAATTGCACGGTGTCGCTTAGCGCCTCTTTGAAACTTTGAAATTTTCCTGAACATGAATCGAGCATACTATTATAGTGGTGAAATGAGCACATAATAGTCGTTTATGTGAACTGGTTTTATTTCGGTGTCCTTAAATGGCGCATCTATTACCTCTATTCAGTCGGAAGTGAGTACGGCAAAGATGCTAAAGAACCGGAAATTCCGTCACTTTCAAATGTGCAAAAACGAATAGTCTTTACTAATGATAGCGAAGTGGAAGTAATTTTATATGCCTTTTTTTCGCTATTAACGAATTAAATAGCATAATATAATAATAAAATAAAGTATTTGAAAGGGAGAAGAACTTCTTGATGTAAAATGCTTTATTACACTCTTTTATGCAAGCATTTTCCAAATAATTAGTGCAGTTACAGGCCCACTAATATGTTGTGATTTTTAGTTTACATAATATCTTTGAAAGTCACTATTATAATCGCATATTCGTTGAACATTCGGATGCATCGACACATTTTTCATTGAACGGATGACGATAATGATGTAAGTCATAGCCATATTAGTGGGGGGCCATTTATATGGATTACTCGATAGGATTAATCGATGAGGATCCGGCCTTATCATTTTCCCCACCAGATGAAATCATTCAGTGCTATCACATTGGGAGAAAAGAATAAGTAGAAGCATTTCAACTTTTTAAGGCGCTCTTTTTTAGGAATTTCTCCTTTTTTCATCTTCTTTTCTTTCACTCATCGTTGTCATTATATAATTTCCATAAGGGAGTTTTTTCCCATCCAACAAAAGTTTTCTCCTTCTCTTCGTTTAAACGATTTTTTTTAATGAGAATAACCCCTCATTTCATTGCGAGACAAATTTTGCTCTAAGCAATTCTTTATTCTATTCAGAGAAACAAAAAAAAAAAACAGCGAAATCCCAACGAACAAATCCTCTCAATATAAAGGTGAATTTTTAAAGGTATTTGTGTTTTTAGAGGCAAAATCCTCTAAGAGGCATTTAGAGGCAATAGGTCTGAAAAGTATGTAAATTCTTTCCCATCCAGAAAGGTTCTTTCAGCTTTATTAACATGAGCAGTTGATGGGTTTTCGATGATGCCTATAAATGCAATTAAGCCATTCTCATCTCATAACCTAATTGCTAATAATTAAGGCTGAAAAATTTAAATGACTGCCATTGTAAGTGAGATTAATACTTTCATTGGCGTTCTTCCACGTCAAATAATTTGTAAGTGAGAACTGTTGTAGTTTTTCTTTGAAAAATGCGTCAATGCAATGAAATGCAATGAAAAATTAACTTCGTGAAATGTATAATTCTCAAAAACGGCCACAAATGAACCAGTGATGTTTATCCTGCGCTTTCTTGGTGGCGAAATAGTAAATTATTCTACCTTACTGTATGTTTTTAATCTCAGAGATAGCCTAGAGTGTGGTACTTCAGTCATACTACTCTTTCTTATCTGAAACACTCTACTTTCAACTTGACTATCAGCTTCGCTGAAATGCAATCGCATAAATACCTAAAGTTTATAGCATCCTATGAATTTTGCTCATTGCTCAATTCATTCTCTTAGTAATGATGTCGTTGAGAAGCCTATAGAGGCGTTAGCTTTCTATGAACTATCGACCATCATATTTTCAATTTTTAATTACATTTTCCCCTACTATGAATGCTGATAAAAATTCTTCATAAGGTTTCCGCAATCACCAGTGTCATTTTTGATGTTTTTTATTATTAGAACATCGCATTCTTCAATTGAGATTGCCAATTAACCCTCAATCAGTCTATAACTGCCAATTTTGTTTTTGATATGAAGCTCGTCGGAAATATGCGGAATACCCATTTCTTTGTTGAGCCTCTTCGCAAACAACGTTGTACTTCATTTTGAATTTTATTGTTTAGTTATTCGGCAACCTTAAAGAGAGCATTTTAGTGCATTTTGAATTGATATCCTCAAATATCGATCAAGCTTTACTTCATACAAGAGTATATGAACTAATTGATATGGATATGTTTCTTTACTCAAAAATATGGATAGTGTTGCTCTGGATCACCTTCTTCAACGTCTGTTGTTCAAACGTTGCCAAACACTCAGGAGTGCAGAAATAATTTTCCTGCAATTTTCGAATTATCTCATAGATCACCCGAATTATCTCATGTTTTCTCTAAAATTTTACTTGGTTTCAGCGCTAATTAGTTCTTCTATTTACAGATATTATTGCACCTAAGATGTCAATTCAGCCATCTCATTTCTTCTAGTCACTGAGAAACTTCATCTGTTGTACGCGACGTAAAACAAGGGCATCATATACCTTCACAATTAAATAAATAAATGAACAAATAATTCTGCACAACCTTCAGTGCTGTTAAGCAACATTCATGACGTAGTAAATAATAAAACAATGGCGGATTTCAGGAAACTGTAAGCGCTGATGTTTCCAGTGTGAACTAAATGTTGCTTCCAAGTTTTCTGCTGTATTTGTTAAACTCCAATGTTGCCACCAGAAGTAACAATGACTAACCTCACTTGCGCATTATTAACGTTTATAAAAATCGTATCTCAAACTGACCTCAGCCAATTTCGGCGATTTTTTGCACGAGGCGATAGCATTGCGCTCTTAAAGTAAAAAAGTGATATTCTACCATGGGACTGATTTCGGGCTTAATTTGCATACCCATACGACATCCACTCTATGCTACATGTGATGAGACTATCAGGAAATTTTTGGAAATCATAGCTAAGAATATGAGCCCCGCTTATTTAGAATATTACATCATATGTGAATTTATTGGCTCATCGAATCAATAAGTTGATGGTTACGAGATGAAACGCAAATGAAGTTGATCGGTCGACAATCGCATATATAGGCAAACAGTGGCGGTTAATTCATTGTAAGCTTACTTTGGTCAAATGCACTATGATACGTCGTGTCTGCGTATATACAAACGTGTGGCTCTCTGTCTACACAACTCCATAACATAAGAGACTGGTGAGTACGGCGAATATACAGTATACGAATTCATCGCGTCAGTCTTCTCGCCGCACTACACTCATGCGCAACAGACTTCGCGCCCAATCTTCTCGTCCCATTCACGTTGATCGCATTATTTGTCACTTGTCTCGTTTCGTATACATCAGATGACAATGAAGCAAGTCTTTTGTAGATTTTCATGAAATGAGAAATTAATTATGAGACCGAACATGAATGCAATTACCCGTGCAGAAGTGATGATCAAGCATGAGCACACTAGTCATGTCGGTTCTTTTTTGGAATTTATTTGGCCATATTAGGTCACAACGAAGACGATATGATATGCATTTAAGCAAGAAAGTAGTATGTAGAACGAATTAATATCTTTTGCTAAGACAATTCCCTTTTCTCTTCATCGAATATGATAAACGTTGATTTAAGCGTAAAGCATAAACGGTATTTATTGCATTAGATTAGAAATATCAGTGTGGAAGAGATGGAGCTGACTCTGTTGTTTTTGTGTGAATTTTTCCTTCTCACTGATGCGAGTATTTCCACATCGATCTGTGATCATCATTTCGATGGCCATCATGGAATCAACGAAGTACACGAGTCTTGCAACACATTCTGCAAGACAAGAGTTCGTTGTCTTTGCTTCATCTCGATGCGATCTTTTCATTCTAATGATTTCAATAATCGTAATATCAGTTATCGTTAAAGAAATTAAAGAAGTTTGAATGTTAATGTTCCTGAATGCGAAAGAAAGGTACGTGAAAAAAGGATATGAATAAAGTTTCGATTATAGAAAGGAAGAAACTGAGCGAAAAAACACATAAATATATGATATTTGGTGAGAATTAAAACAATATTTCGAGTCTAATCATAACAAATTTTTTTTTGGGGGGACAAAATTCATTCTTTTCTAAATATCTCAATGTTTTTTATCCCACCATTTTATAATAAACAGCTCTTTATCTATCGATGTGGGTATACACATTCGTTTTATCTATAACTAGCGAGCGAGAAAAACGCCTAGCCAACTCATCTGCATTATTCCTTCTGAGAGAACAAATTTCATTGTCTATACTATATGCTGGTCGCTAAAAACCTCTGGATTATAGGAAAATTCCTAGTCATATATGGTGAATACATTCGAAGTGAACAATACAAAAGTATTTTCTTCCTAAGTCCATTGTTTTTCTCTCGTTGCTTTTCCGTTCTTATGATATATCAATAAGAAACTTATCAACGATTTTTGTCTTTTTTCCCTCCCTTACCTTTCTGTTTGGTCGAGTATTTGAAAAATTAGTCATCATATGTTGTCGTAAATGAATCTTATGCCATTTATTCCCTTTTATTAAACGTGTTCCTGTCATTATCTACAAAATTGTAAGCTCACATCATACTTGATTATTTTGAATTTCATATATTTTGAATTCTTTTACAGGTTATAGGCTAAATTCTACTGAAATTATTTCAACAGTGGAATTTTATTGAGGATTAAATTTTACTCATATGATCATACTCATATATAAATTAGATCCTTTTGATTCTAATTCACTGTCACTAGCTTCTATCTTGAACGTCATATACGTACGAATTGCAGAACTCCTACTAAAAAAAAACATTAGAGGAGAAATTCATCAATTTGCAATCTCAACGAAATATGTATAAATGCATACTTATTTCAAGGACGAGGCTCGGATAATTTTGTCAAAAAGAACGCTTAAATCGAAAATATATGTCGTGTTCACTTGAAACTGGCTAGATTTGCTCCAAACAGACGCTGGATGCAGTAGAAAATATTGAACTGAAGGGTGAAGGGAGAACGATGAGGTTCTAGTCAAGTAATCACGACTTATTACGATAATCAGTCAGTTTTTCTTTCAGGGATGCCTTATTGGACGATGTGAGCGATTCTTTTGGCTAAACAAATGCTCATGTTGGTGGTGTCCACCATCCGTCAATCTAGATGACCTTGACTGAAATAATTGTTAATTTGAACAGCGTGAATTTAAGTAATAAATATTTATGATTGCCTATTATTTTTATACACAATAAATTTCTCTCGTTGTCTGAAGACTAAATGAAAAACATTATAGAAAAAATATTTCAACAATTTTCCATTTACACAGTCAAACTATATGGCAATAAAAATTGATACCTCAACGTCTGCGATTGGTTAGATCCTTACCAAGTGCCACTGGTTAGGCTCTCTCCAAACAATTCTTTCCTCGAAGCAATTCAGTCCTATCCAAGCAGCTACTGGAATTTATTTTAAGCTAAAAAATTCAAAATATATTTGTCAAGAAAATCGCTCATAAATTTCCTGTTTCAGCGACATTGAATATATTCATAACAGCTGAAAAAACAACTAAAAATGCATCTTCAAAGGTTTTATTTGTTGCGATGCAGCTGCAAAACATAGTTTACTTCATTTCCGCGTCTTTTTCACCACAGTCAACACTAAATTAGTTGCCATAGAAAGAGACAAAATGCATTTCTGCAGCGTGTATTTTCACATATATTTGAGTACAAATATACAGTGCATACAAACCTGGATGGTTTTTGATCAATGGTTGAGGAATATTCCTCCTCTCCATCCATCCCTCCCTATTTCTAGTAATTCCTGCTCCATATTTCAACTAAACTAGTGCCTTGTCTTTTACAATGTTATTCAGGACCATTGCACATCGTGGAAATTTTTAGAAAGAAAATAAATCCAATCGATGCTATAGCGTTTTCCAAAAAATTCCAACAATTTATAACGTCCTCGAAATTTTGTGAGACAATTTCTGGCAAATGCACAGTTTGGAGGTTAGAGGAGCTGTTTCCAGCGAAGGAAAAGGATATTTTCGACCTAAGGAATACTTTTAGAAATCAAAAATATGCTTTCCAACACATCATTAGACACATTAAATCAGTCGCGTCGCGTACGTTAAAAAATTCGGCAAATTAACGTATTTAAATCCATTTTCTTGCCGGAAATTTAAGGAATAAAATTGAGCTTTTGATTTACGTTGCGATCGTTGATGCAACAAAAGGTCAGAGCACCTGCATAGAGATAGCAGCTCCATTACACTAATACGTTATATTTAGCAACTGCAATAATGTAGTTGTTGGAAAAGGAGATAATTATTGTTCAATATCAACCTACTTCATATTTGCGACGATAACAAAAATTCGAATTTTGGTGGAAGTCTTACGATCGACATAAAACACCTATCACGATGCGTAAATGGTTGCAAAATGCAACCCAATAAATGCGAAAATGTTGCTGGGATTCATAGAACACTAAGACATTTGTGAGAGAATGGACGATGAGTGGCCAGTTTAACTGAATGGAAGCGATTATCCTTGCTTCGCAGATTAAATCCTTATTTCAGGTCAACATCCTGTGTTCTGAAATGGTTTTCTGCCTATACTATTTCGCTACTGGATTCGAGTATTTGGAACTGCATCGATCAAATTTTTCAATAAGCACCATCAATTTCTTCCGACAGAATGAGAACTAAATCAAAATATGAGCCTAAAAAAGAAGTGATTGTAGTAGTAAGACAAGTTATTAATGCATGTGCTCTTTCCTTAGTCATATCGATACATATATGAAATCCGATTGCTCCACTCTCACTCTCTCTCTCCCTCTCCCCTCTCTCTTTCTCTTTCTCTCTGAAGAGAATTCCACAAGAATCTCAGCATTTATGAGTGAATCATATGAAAAAATAATTACAATAACTATAATCAGCGATTATTATATATATTTCAAATGACCATCAATGTTTATGAAATTTATTGTTAAAAAATCATTTCTACAATGGATATCAAACGTTTAGCTTTTGCAAATGAACGAGCGAGTGTAATAGTGAATCGGACAAATAAATTCACAATATGACTCAGCATATTGTGTGTGCGTCGTTTTTCGAAGCAACAAGAATAATCATCGAGCACTCTGATCGACTATATAAGCATTTCGCATTCGTTGGAAATCTATTAATTCGTCGTCGTTTCCACTTCTTGCAGCGGGCATCTCAATAGCCGTTTGCAATCTTCCGCATACATCTTCTTCTCTTTTCATTGCATTTATTGCGGAACTTTTGCAAATTCTTTTCCTTCCAAATTCATCGTTTTAATAGGCCATTCAGGATATATTTTGTATATAAGCGTATCTATTTCACATTCCATCATTCTTTTTTGAGTGCTTCTTTATATGGTAATTTAGAATTTTTTCAAACAACAGAATTTTCCATCATGAATTTTCTTACATTTCGAACCGTTGATTATAGAATTGTATGAAAAACGATAGCGCTAAAAAGTTAACTAATGGAAAATCCCGAACGTGAAAATACTCTGCATAACCCCGCAAAAATTCAAAGCAAAAAATTTAGGACTATTATATCCGATGTTCATTTTTATTCGATGCTCAACTTGAAAGCTTTCAATAAAATTTCATTCAGATTTTAATTAATTATTAATTTTAATTAATTTTAATTCAAATTAACAAGAAAATTAAATAAATTTCTCCCATAAATACATCGGCCTCATTTCAACGATTATAAGAAATTCTGTGCGAACTATCTCATTCAACAAATTCAATCGGTGATTATTAGTGCTCAGTTGTCTGAAAATCACACCTGTCGAGAAAAAAAAAAACCGCCTATTTTATATAAAAGAAGCGTTTCCACGACAACTGGCATTATCCAGAAAGTTGCATTATGATTCTCTTGGTTAACGCTTCGAAATTGAGCAAATTTGTTGCTACTGCACAACGCCATAATTTAAAATAACAACGAAAACGTGTATGTTTGCTGGCCAAATACCGGATACTATTTGTTCAATAAAATTTGTTTTTATCTGATGGGATCTAACATTTTCGTTTCTTTTTTTTCGAGGATATTTAACGCGAAAGAGACAAAACTATTGTCGGTCATGAAAACTGCAATTATCGTTGTGTTGCTGGTCATTTTGGCTTCATGTAATGCGGCAATCGACTTTTCATCATGCGCACGTATGGATGTACCTGGATTGAGCAAAGTGGCGCAAGGATTATGCATATCTTCTTGCAAATTCCAGGTTAACAGCTCTTGAAAAACACCCATAGTAGTTTCGAAAAACCTGGGTCTTTGCAAAAAAATTTGCAAATCATTAATATCAAGTTATAAAATCATTTCTGCGTAAATTTGCAAATTGCAAGATGTAGCATGGCGATGTGGCTTTTGCGAATATGAATATGTGGGTATGTGTGTGTCGCTCTGTGTGCAAGTTGGATGATTTCATGTTGAGAAACAATGAAGCTAGAAATAGGGAATTTGAGGCGTACGATCCACATCGCATAGCGCCTTCAAAATATTCCAGTCAATGCTGGAAAAGTGGGAATCTGGTTGGAAAACATGCAGTACAACTAAAAAACATACGTGAATAGCAGATAAATGCTTTTTGCGCTTTATTCACCAAGTCAGCTGCTTTCATAAATCACGAAAGCATAATGAAGCAATCACATCGAAAAATGAAAGAACATCTCGGTTGATCGCAACGCTCGAATAAATTTTTTCTACAGATTCGCTCATAGTATTGTTATCATATCACCTCACAAATCATCCGTAAAGAATTTTGTAGCTGCTAAGTCGAAACTCTCCATAGGTTAATAGCAATGGACAGATATATATCCATATATATGAACAGACGCAAAGTCATTGCAACATCGGCCATGTGTCTGCGCACTCTGTTTGCGCGTATATATCGGTTCAATAAGTTGCGCAGACGCAATAACATTGCAAAATTTTGCAAAACATTCGTGCAATCAGTGAATGCCATTGTGTAAAAAGTATTTTGCTGGCAATCTATAAAATCATTCAATGTAAGCGGTGAGATTAGAGATTTTTTATTTCACACAAAGATATCGAATCAACTAAGGCTAATTCAGGCTTGTGTTCTGCCCCATAAATAACACTCATATTCAATGAGGCTATATCTCTAAGATGAATTTGAGGGCATTTTAAGTTACCTAGATTCAAAACCATGTTGTTGATATTTGCTCGTTATAAATGATATTTGATTTTTTTAAAATTTCGCCACAAATAACACAAAAAACAATGAGTTCATGTCTTAAATGATCCGATCGTTCATAGAAGCACTATATGAATGATTCGCTTTTCACATTTCGTTAGTTGCAAATTTTTGGCCAGTTGATGGGTCGGTTTGAAATTTTGTTGGTAGGTGAGCGTGGTGCTGCACATGTCCCTAACAATCGCAGCACCATTTCAGGTTATTTACAAACTGAAACCGACAAATAGCTGGTCACATGAACAAATCCATTCACATGGTAGTGAGATGACAGCATAAATACGAGTTTCAAGTGCAAATTTGTGAAGCTCAGAAAAAACACCACACCTACAAACATAATTACGATTGCAGAATTGTGGTACTGGTCACTGTGAGAAACGTGGTGGTCGACCGACGTGTGTTTGCGGTCGATGTGGACAAGGAGGTGGTGAATGGCCAAGTGTACCTAAGCCAAAAGGACGAAGGCATGCTTAGGAACAATGAATAATCGCAAAAACTTCCGAAAAATAAATCCACCTTACACCATTATATAAACGTCATTGACTATTGAATCTATAGCTACACGATTTCCGCAAATTTTATTGTTTTTTTGTGACGATTTATCAAATAAAATCGTTATAATGAATAAAATGATCAATTTTTTTCTTCACTCAAGAAGAAACAGTGACTGAAATGGGTAATAAACAGGTACTATATTCATAAAGTGATGAAAATTATTGCACTTCCGGTTTACGTGTTTCCATGAATATAGACATCTATTCCGTTTAGTGGCGTGAGCGCATATTTCTTGCTTTTTTGCGAAGATTAATGAAACGTCATAAAAAGCAATGAAAGCTTTCATTAACTTCAAGAAAAATTGATTGAGAAGATGAAGAATCGAAGAAATGGGAAAGCGCTTCAACGTATCTAGCACGGCATGTGCTTTCGGCCATACTGAACTCATCTACGCGGATCGCCAATTAATAAAGTTTGCTTAATTACATTCAAAAAAAATCAGTTCCCATTACTGCATCAGCGCAAATTAACGTTAAACGTGGTAAACGAAATCATTCTACGGCGTGTATTATACTCATAAAATTTGACAATTTGTCCTTCACTGAGCGTTAGATTTAAACTATCGGAAGAACAAGCAAACATATAACTGACATATACGGAGAACGAAGCGCTTTTCCAAAGAGTTTTCTGTGCACAAATTTGTAAGTGCACCTAATAAATTCGTTTTAAAGAATAAAATTGTCACTATCTCATTTTCCACCTTATGGATTCATTTTTGGCAATAATAAAAACGCTAAAGGTGAGCAAGTGCATTGTTTGAAAAGGAGAAGTTGCTGCTGTAAATGAGGAGCTCGATCTTTCAGGATATTGTAGTTGCATGAAGAAATGGGGCAAAAAATGCAAAAAATTGCATAATAGATCGAGGATAACACTTTCTCTTTCGGTGAGCCGGATCGCCTTTCTCAGAGCTGCTCTATCAAACGAAAATCTCGATTAGAATTTGAAGAAAAATAATTTCTTTTTGTTGTAAATAAGTGGTAAGCAATCCGTTTTTTAAATTATCCAACAATATTCTCTTCACGATAGTTGACAGCAAACGATAAAAATGATATTTTCACGATAACGATAATGGGGTATGAATGACCAATAAGTAAGGCTATTACGGAAATGAACTTGAAATATTAGATTGGAAATAATTGAATCCC
Organism: Parascaris univalens; assembly: GCA_037576465.1. NCBI lineage: Eukaryota > Metazoa > Nematoda > Chromadorea > Rhabditida > Ascarididae > Parascaris > Parascaris univalens. The sequence continues at coordinate 20,759 of JBBHLZ010000033.1, forward strand.
TTTTCAGAAACCTTCTGCTTGCTCTCCTTGGCAAAGTGAATTCTTGGGAAAACTGACGCAAGGATATGATAGGATAATTGTACCCCTTCGTGCAACAGATTCTAATTCTAGAAGCAACGGTTCTCGCATTGAAATTAACGAATATGATAACACATATACATATACATATATGCAAGCACAGATGCAGTGTTATGGGATGTGTTTGTAAAATGCAAATTTAGTGCAACGTATGAAATATGAAAGAAGGCAAATAATTAACAATGTTATAGCGGAACATCTAGGTTTCTCAAATCATGTTGCTAAACATTCATTTCCTAGCGATAAGAACTGCAGGCAAAAAAGGTAGTCAGAAGAAGAATAATGTTAGGTGGGAAGGAAGCAAAACACCGATCAAAAACAATTGATTTCGCACAACTGTTAAGAGATGAAGGATTTTCTATTGCGTTAGACATACTTATTGAACGTACCCTTAAGAGCTGCTCTTCTTATTTTTGCCTTCAGATTACACAACAACAATGTTGACTGAATGAACGAAAAGGTTAAAAAAAATTCACCAAAATGCAATAGATATCAGAGAGGAGTTTTTATTGAGAAGAGTTATGTGACGCATTACAGTTCCAGAAATATCAATAGTTCAGAATGCTTCTTTCATGCAATTAACGAAAAGTTTTCCTTGAAGCTTCTCAGTTTTCTTCCTGAATTATGCAACAAAGTTACTTGAAGTGATTGTTTTTTTATTTCCACTTCTATAAAATAGACAATAAACTTTTGTAACACATAAACAGAGCATAAAAAATTTAGCACAATTGCGCCCGAAAAAAGTACATTTATTGATGTAACTGAAAATGTTGTATCTTAATTGCTGTGACTTATGGAATGTGCAATCTCATAAATTATTCATAATCGAGGAATAAAAAATGTCATGCGAAAGTCTGGATACGGCGATTGGATTCTTACATAAATATCGAAGACAAAATCAAGATGACATAAGCGAAGCGACTCGAGTCAAAAATAGCATTCTGGAGGGGAAGCATCGACCAGAGAGGGGGTGGTTTTAACCGAAACTGGAGATAGCTACTTCATCTTCGACTGCAATTTTCCATGCTTTTTTGCGAGGGGGCGAACTAATTTTCCTACTAAAGGTGAAAATAACAAGGATAATATTTCCTCTGAAATTGATTCAACGAATTTTCATCAGTAGAACTGCATTCCCGTTCACTTCCACAAGATCCTTCTTTCTCGAACAAACTTTGACCACTGTTCGAGAAGGCAAAAATGTTTACTTAAGCGATCATAGGATTTTTAAAAGCAAATATGCTTACTAATAAATGAATAATGATGAATTTAACGATACGCGTTTATGTGTAGGTCTGATTCAGCAATAATAGAAACTTTAAAAAACCAACCAAATGATGAGACATTAGAATACAGAACGATAATAGAGGCCAGCTCGATTCTGCTTAAGAAAGTTTCAAAGTACAATGGAGATTATAAATTAGTGTAGGAGATGATTGATTTCTGGATTATTAAGGTGGAAGTGGTCATAGGAATCGAAATAATGCACCTTTAAAAACGCACTAATAAAACGAAGAAAGTGCGGGTTTGTCAATTATGGAACAGATTTTCTTATATTACATTCTATTCAGCTCAATAAAACATATTGCTTCTCGTACCTATTTGTAAAGTTCTGTATATTATACTGCAAAATTTCAAACCTACTACTTTCACCATCACGAACATTCAAAAAATCCACAAATACATGATCAAATACGTAGAAAGTTACAAAAAATCCAACCATATTAACTGAAATCTTCGTAAAAATTATAGAGAAAGAAGCACATAATCGAATTCAAAATTTAAAAAAATGATTTTATTGAAAAAGCTGTTGTAATTAGAACAAAGAATACGAATATCATAGTTTATAGATAAATGATCGTTAAACACAATATGAACTTAATCAGTTCTTGAATTGTTTAATCAATAAATAGAAAATTAGGAAGATCGATATATGATCACAGAAATTAGGAAGATTCAAACGAAATGAGATTAGTATAAGGTTATGCTTCGGACACTTAACGGCAGTTGCTCTGAGCTATCAATCCTGCAAATCTGGATCAATTATGCATTAAACTTTCGTCAAATAAGTGGTGCTTTTTTCGACTATACTGCCTCAAATATCCGCGCATTGCATTTTCCCTGTCGAGTGTTTCCTGTTTATGGCATGTTCGGCTACGTTCGCGAGGCAGAAAAACATGCTTTACACCTTATAGAAAATGATTGTAGTTGCATTGGATAATTGTAACGAATGAGCGATCAACTGTTCTGATCATTAGCAATCTCATTAATATTGTGTAATTGAACTGCGTAAGTGATTAGACGCATGTGATTTCTTCTCCTTTGACTGCCACAGCTTAATTACTCGTCGAGCAATGAAATCCCATTAATTAAGTTCACGCTAAAACGATCACGTAAACAATACAACTTAAAACAAATATCACTTAATTAGCCACCTCCACAATTAAGTATGTATATAAAGGTGCGCAGAGAAATCCTCCGCCATATTTGCCGCCATAAGTCAGTACGCGATGTGGATCACTCTTATGTAAGCGTTATTGATTCTCATTCATCATTAATACCTCACTTGTATTGCTTGTTTTATATTCGTTCAGTCGTGCACACATTGGTGAGTGCACACATTCAAATTTTGAAAAGAATGGTTTACTACTGGAAAATATACAATTGCTTCTAAAGGGTGTTAGAAGATTGCTGAAAAATATGATTGCGACTATAATTTCAGCGGCGCATTTGTCTCTTTAAGGAAGCCTAGGACATGGTGGAATACTACTACAGCGATTAAAATCACCGAATGTTTTTAACCTGCACATCTCATTCGTTAATATTAGCAGCTCATCATATTTTCTTGGAAAAATGTCACAGAGATTGATAAACACGGGAGCGCTGGATGTCGAAGATTTCACTTCCATAGTTTAGTCGACATAAAAGAACTACCAAATTTTATGAGTTCTCAACATTTTTAGTGCACTGCATTCCACATCATAAAAAACTTGTCGATTTTCTAGATACTCCAACTCGTTACTGCATGCCACATATGTTGCCTTTATTTAAAGGTATCTTTGTCGCGTGCTTATATGGCTACTTATGCCGTCAACAAAATGGATGAAAGCATATTTCTGCTAGTGAGACTATCGACTCGGACTTCCCTGCAAAGTTGCTCTCATAGTTGACTCTAGTACTTCCACTCATAACACGCATAATATTTTTCATAAATAATTCTGAAAAAAAATCAACCTAAGGAAAATTCTATACGAGGAGTTATGCTTCTAAAAGAATTCAACTTTTTTTTCATATCATAAAGCATCCAAGACACCTGATATCTTGGAAGAAAATTAATTATAATTTTATTGCATTTTTATAAACTTCCACTGTTAGTCCCACATCGAGGTGAAATGAACTGAGCCCGACTATAAAAATATTATTCTTAGCAAATGTACTATACGACGGCAGCTTCATCCCAATTGCCTTTACCCTATGTGTTCCAACGGTACATTTATCTAGACAAGTTTTCCCCGACAAGCGCATGCTTATTCAACGTTACGCAAGATACTGAGGAAAATTATTGCTTTATCACCATAATTTCGAGCAAGATTGGTCGCGATAAGAAATTTGCGCAAAAACATCCGAAATCGAAAATTATTCCAGAGGATGTTGTGCGTTCAGAACCTCGATGCTCAGTGATTTTGAAACATGCACTCAGTTTGACAAAGAGTTTGACAAAACTTGCTCAGTTTATGAACAGCAAAAGCGTCACACATGATATGCAAAATATACAGGCGAAACCTCTTTATGCGCACTTTTAAATTCTCAACGAGCGTATCAAAATTCGCATATATTGCCCATTAGTATTTATTATAGCTCCAATTAGCATGCTGCAAAGGATATGGTGATGCAAATTTATAGGTGAGTGATAAATTGGTCAAAATAACACAGATAGAACGTTGATTGGCCTATGGATTTTGGCCAATAACCTGTTTTTTATGATCGTTTTGAGCATGCTATAGATCTATATAAAGGATATTACTTGTTTAATCACAACTTAAATGAAAATGAGCACCCTGTAGTTATCGCTATTAACATTTAAGAAGCTGTCGAATACAAATATAAAATCACATAGGTGTAAATCATAATGTACGCTTTTTCGTTCAACAAATGTTATTTTGTATAACTGATATGTTTGCAAATTTGTTATGCTAATTCCTGAAATTCGCATAAAGCAACAGCTAAATGAAATCAATGATAGCTGAGATGCAAATAAATCTGTAAATTGCATCTATAGATAATTTCTATAGCAACAATGCTTAAAATATGAATAATACGAGCAAAAATTTTTTGGGATAGTTAAAAATGATAAGATGCGTCGTACTTTCAGAACGCTCAGCAATTTTGTTAGCCTATATGCTGCTCCCTTAGAGGTCAACACCACTCTTGGCCAAAACGATCAAACAGTCGTTAATGGCAGTATTGTTTGCATCGTTCAGGTTAGTCCTATTTATTTGATCGTATATCGGAGAAGTGACACTAAAATAGACATTGAAGTTTTGAAAAATTATTTTATATGGAATCTTTTCGGATGAGAATATTCCTAGATGATGTTTTCATTATGTCGCCTATATTTATTTATGGATCTGATTGTAGCACAGCATGTTTTTTTCCATTTGTTAAGGGAAATTCAAAGTAAAAAATTCACTAAAATAGTCCAGTTATTGAAACGAAAATGAGAATTACCTTATGTGATCAAATATTGCAATAATTCACAAATTGGCCATCCTTATGGTGCTGTGAGGATGTGCTTTAGGAACTTGAAGATGAAGAAACAGGGAAAGATATCAAGGAAGAAAACGAGAAGATGGAAAAAAGAAGGCATTTCATGAGTCTCGTTCATCTCTTGAAATTTTGATTGTTTTAGCGGCTAATTTCTATGAAGAAAATAAATGTATAAAGAAAATTTTTTCTTCACTCAGTCATAATATATGATAAAATAATACAGCATAAATCCAATAATAATTCTCATGAGAGGAGTGTACTGAACAAAGTAAAATGAAATTATTTCAAACGTATCTCACTTACTTGTGTTCAGCAATATGCTGTGCCGATGCAGCCGTGATCGTGGCAGCTGGATATTATACAGAGGGAGTACAGCGTTGACAGCGATTCGATATGCGAATAACAAATAACTCCACGTAGTGGAGAACCACTTGAAGGGCGCTAGTACGGAGCTCTCCTGAGCTCCCTACGAGGGGCCTTACCCTCGTCTTCAATGTCGTCCGACTGACGAGTCCTTGCTAGGAGAGCTTTCGCTGATCTCCTCGCTCCGCCCTCCATTTTCTGCTAATGCATGCAACGTGCCCTTTATCCCATTGACCATCTTCGGTGATGAATGTAACATACCCTTTTTTCCATTGACCATTTTCGGTGATGAATGTAACGTACCCTTTTTTCCATTGACCATTTTCGGTGATGAATGTAACGTATCCTTTTTTCCATTGACCATTTTCGGTGATGAATGTAACGTGCCCTTTTTCCATTGAAACGCCCGCTGGTGCATCTTCATTTGCATTAGGCTCTTTATCGTTTCTGATCGTTACAGGCGCCGCTGAGACGGTTAGTCCTTTTTTGCCGCATTTTGACTGCAATGAACCGCGCTGACGCATCTCGCGTTTCGCGACACTCCCGCGGCCCCTGACGTTAGTGGGGGGCATCCATATCGGCTCAAAGCTGCGTAATTCCATTGGAGGCTCAGTCCCTTGGGGCGAGGCTAGGCTCGGGCTTCTTTCCTGGCGTCGATACCGTACACAGCAGCATCGTGCCGCGCATATCAGATACTCCGGATAGAGAAATATTGCTGCAGCTGCACACCCAACTGCTAGTACAGCCGCGATCGCTCCTCCGACGATCCATCGCCAACGGAAGGTGATGTCCTCGAGTTCTCTTGCGAGCGCTGTGGACGACTTTTGGAATGCATCGCTGGCCGCTTCGATGATTTCTTCCGCGTCGTCTCTTATGGCGTCGGCCGTAGACTTCCCTGTTCTTCTGTGGATCTTTCCCATGCTTGTGAGTTCTTGTCGATCATTCCCAGCACCCCACTGAAGCCTTTCTTCGGAAATATCCACAAATGGTGGCGCGTCGAAGATTGGTTCCCTTTCTTCGGTTACTAGCGCCCATTCTTCAGTGATTTCGCGATCCTGCTTCATCCTGATTTCTCTGCAACTAAGTTCTTCTGACACTGCTTTGATTTCGCGCGACCTCGGATGCACGAATAAGATCTTGCCCTTGTATCGTACCGGAAGATCTCGATAGCACTTGCCTTGAACCTCGTGATTCGCGAAAACTTGAGAAACTTCCAGCTTTTTGCACGGGAACACTTTCAACAGGTCTCCGATATTTTCTGCGGCGATATCCATCCGTCTGAGGAGTACTCGCGCTGCCGTAGTTGGATCCGTTCTACTGAGAGCTCCAATGAGCCAAAGCATACGATTATGCTGTTCGCAAATTCTGTGTCGAATCTCTTGAGTTATTCGTTGTTCCCGTTCACTGAGGCTATTCCATAAAAACTGCAGCTTAGCATTCACTGAGGCGTCACTCTTCTTGTTGATTTCTTCTGCAATTCTTCAACGAACAATATTCTTTTACTGAGGATTCCGTTTGATGTCTCTCTGGGAGGTTGCTCCTCGGGGCTGAATTCTATTACTACTCCGTTTTTCATTACTTCGGCTCTCCGAAACTTGCACACAGTGTCAAGGCTCGTATCATTCTGCATCTTCTTGCTTCTGACGAATACCGCTTGCATTGTTGGAATCGTGACAAATCGATGTGATACTTGAGCGTTCGCCTTCCCCAGCGTTCTGTATGGACACCGATCAGCCAATTCGGATGGATCCCACAGAATCGTTTCCGTGGCTGTGATGCATTTTCCCAGAGTTTTATTGCATCCTGATGTGCGACTTAAACCGTCGTAGAACTTGATTACTCCTTGCTCCATACGATAATTAGTGGTTGTATGACATCGGGTTCCGATCCAGCCGTAGCTATATTCAGTCGGCTGTTTAGACGACCATCGGTTTGCGTCGATTTGTTCGAGTCGGATGCCATTGAGCTGTTGCGACCGTCTCATCTCCATGCATTGTGATGCCGTCATGTTCTGGACCGTTGTTTCATCACGCGTAACTGCTAGACTCCATCGAAGGAAGCACTTCGTGCAGACGGTGCGCAGTACTTTCGCACAGAAGGTGGCGTTTGCCGTAATGAACGCTCTGTTCAATACTTCTACGATTTGCGAGGAGCTGTGCATTTCCTCACGGACCTCTTTGCAATTTAGCTTATCTGGTATCTTCACGTATAAGCCGTGGCCGTATTTTGCGCATACGTGAAACTGTAAGTTCGTCGGGGCGCTGCTCGTCAGTGCAAAAGTGGCGAATAGTATCACTAGCACGATTGATAACGCGTGCGCGTGCCTTGTCCTGTGGGTTTCAGGTTTGGTTCTGGTTTCTTCCGCTTCCTCTGTTTCTTCTGCCTGCAGATTCTGGTCTGCCGGGTGATTCACAAATTCTTTGCTTTCCGTTTGTAAAGGAGGGTCCCTAACTCCTACAAGTTCCAGCGACCAGAACTTTTCTAGCTCGTCCTTTGCACTGGCCACGTTGCAACAGCAGCGGTTTGCAGGCTTGATCTTTGAAGGGGTACCGTGCCGAACACTGCGCCCCTGTCCGCTGATCATGTCGCCGAGACAGGTGCGTATCAGATGAAATCCGGACGGTAATTTTGTTGAGGCACTTCCTCTGAAGATTTCGTGGAAATAATCAGCACCGACAAGGATCTGCGGCTTGAGTGTAACCGTCGGTAGGGTGATGCTCCGCGTTGAACGGATGCGCCGTAACGTTTTTTCCGTTAGTTTGGCGATTGCGATTTCGCTAACCAGTCTTGGTACCGAGTTCGCGAACATCGTGAAGAACCGTCCATCCGTGCGCTTCATTTTTAGTTTGATGCGCGCAGACGTGCAGTGGGTAACGTGCGTCCCACCAAATCCGTCAACAATCAATGGTTCCTTGTGTGTTACTTCGATGCCCAATTGCTGGACTATTTCTTCCGTGATGAATGAGCGTTCGCTCCCAACATCGAATAGCACGGGCACCTTGATCGTTTTTGTGTGTGGTGCGTCGCCTCTAACCTCCACGAAGGTAGATAGGAGTAATACCGTTTTGTCTCGCTCTTGCTGTTCGGGTGTCGCAATAGCCGCCACGTGCGAATCGTCTGAGTGTGGGTTTCTCCGACGGGATTCTCCTCTTTCCCCTGTTGCGATCGATGCCACGTTTTACAAAGTGCCGTAGGATGTCCCTTGCGCTTGCAATGATAGCAGGAGACATTTCGTGTACAATCGTTTTGATTATGACCTTCTCTGAGACACTTGAAGCAAAGGCGTAATTGGCGAGCGCGGTCAAACCGCTCCTTCAAAGTGGTAAACCGTGGACAACTATCGGCCCAATGTGGTTCACAACAAAACGCACATACCTGTCGAGTAAGGTCGCTCCGTCTGTCTTTCCCTTTGGTCTGTCGTTTCGCTACTGCGGGTAGTGCAGAAGTGTGATGTAAACCTTCCTCCAGTTTTACACCTCCAAGATTTCTCTGTTCTCGCCTTCCTGCCTGCCTTTGGGCTTGCCGGCCCTCATGCGTCGGTTTCCCTATGGCCGCCGTTCGCATGTTCTCCTGATGCGCACTATAGCTTGAAGTTTGTCCCTCAATTTTCGGACGCTCCAGGCTGCATCGGCTTCTTTAGCTTGTTCGACTTCCAACAGAGCCCAACGTGGTAGCCTTTTTTCAATGCAAAGCTCGGTTTGCGAGTTGTCGATGTTTTCTCCCTGTTGCTCCAGTTGTTGTAGAATGCGCTCGACACTCGCAACGCATTCCTCGAAATCCTTTGTGGGAGATGCTGCGTCATGTAGTTCCGCGTAGAGTGACTTCAACAGCAATTCGGATCTCCCAAATCGTTGCTGGAGCGTTGTTTTGACGGCTTCGTAGTTTTCGGGCGCTATTGTGAATCCGCCTACTGCCTCTAGTGCTTTGCCTTCTAGAAAGGACAGCAGATAAGAAAGCTTCTCAATTTCTGCGAGTGGTTGTGAGTCAACTACGTGCAGGAATGTGGCCCAGAATTGTGGCCATTTGTGATGCTGTCCGTCAAATTTCGCAATCTGCAATCTTGGCAGCTGCACTGCGTTCATGGACATCTGTTGCTGCGGTTGCTGGGCAGGCGTACTGTTTCCTGTAAGGACGCTGCCAGCTGGCGAGGTGGGTCGAGCTATGTGGAGCTCAAGATTCAACTTGGCCGTGACTAGGTCATCACATACGTTTTTAGCCTCACTGATCACAATGAGGAAACTATCTGGCGCCTCTGCCAGAGTTTGGTAAATTGAAGCTTCATTCGCTTTCTCAGCGGCCGCGCGTAGCTGCTTCATGTATTCTAGCCAAGCACTATGATCAGCCTCGACGTCAGAAATGTGACGTTGTAGTCTTCGAATTGCTGCCTCCACTTGCAAAAGGGCAGTTTTGAACGCTGCTTGCGGGTCGGCTTGTTCCGCGAGCACGCGCAAGTCAGGAAAATTGATGTTCTTTATGACTGCCTTCAGCAAATTAACCTTCACGCGAATGGAGGTTTGATACGCAGCAGATGCCATACTTAGTTATGGTTACGCTGTGGCTTGAGCCCCCATGTACTGAACAAAGTAAAATGAAATTATTTCAAACGTATCTCACTTACTTGTGTTCAGCAATATGCTGTGCCGATGCAGCCGTGATCGTGGCAGCTGGATATTATACAGAGGGAGTACAGCGTTGACAGCGATTCGATATGCGAATAACAAATAACTCCACGTAGTGGAGAACCACTTGAAGGGCGCTAGTACGGAGCTCTCCTGAGCTCCCTACGAGGGGCCTTACCCTCGTCTTCAATGTCGTCCGACTGACGAGTCCTTGCTAGGAGAGCTTTCGCTGATCTCCTCGCTCCGCCCTCCATTTTCTGCTAATGCATGCAACGTGCCCTTTATCCCATTGACCATCTTCGGTGATGAATGTAACATACCCTTTTTTCCATTGACCATTTTCGGTGATGAATGTAACGTACCCTTTTTTCCATTGACCATTTTCGGTGATGAATGTAACGTATCCTTTTTTCCATTGACCATTTTCGGTGATGAATGTAACGTGCCCTTTTTCCCATTGAAACGCCCGCTGGGTGCATCTTCATTTGCATTAGGCTCTTTATCGTTTCTGATCGTTACAGGCGCCGCTGAGACGGTTAGTCCTTTTTTGCCGCATTTTGACTGCAATGAACCGCGCTGACGCATCTCGCGTTTCGCGACAAGGAGTTTCAACATTAACGAAATTCACTTGGTTTAAACGATACTTCTGCAATAGCCGATGATAGATCGATCAGCTGCATATTTGAATGGCTTTTGAAAGCAGAAAGTTTGGCTTTATCGTTATTGATCCAATGATTGCTTCATTTATTTAAATGAGATGTTTTTCTGAAAATCCTTATCGTTCTATAAACTATCAATGAACCATATAAAAAAATGATTCATTTAGTATGGCAATCTGACCGTTAACGGCGAAGGAAAAGGTCCACTGACAGCAGAACAATTAATGGAACTGCAACACTATCAGCAGAAGGTCAATCAGTGGATATTGTCGGTTAAAAACGCTTTGTGGATGGTAAAACTTTATAGCCGCCTTCATACCGTTAAATCTGCCATTTCATAGCTCATTAGAAGGAAAAGAATTTCGTGAATGCTAAATATTTTAATGGAAAAATGTTAAATCACTATAGAGTAGCAAATAGTAAGTGGAAAAGTGCCAATAAAGATAGCACAATATGTACTTTTTTGCTTCGATCAATCATAATCACAAGTTCCAAACAAATGAAGCATCAATAGTCCAAGTGATTCGAAATGATGCTGATTTCCAGAGCAAATTCACATTTCTGCAATGTGCTCTATAACTCACCAAAAATTTAAGCGAATCGCTCATTTAAAGCCAAATTAACGTTTTCACTCGTAAGGATCATTCGAATGTCTCATAGTTTATATCACATCTATTAAATTTTAACCCTTAGCTCTTACGTGTATCTCATGTAGGATTTGTCAGACAAACAAAGAGACAAACCAAGACGTCCTTTGTATGCGATAAATTAGCCAATTCTTTGAAATAATCCAGTTAGTCTAACTGCATGCACTGACCAAATTTATCTAGAGCATAAAAAACCTTAATGAAAAATTCCACGATAAAATATCAAACTAATGCCAGACAAAATGTCTATAGAGCTTTTTATTGGATGCATAATCCTTTAAAATTTGGACTGTGCTTATAAGCACATGCAAAATTTTCAAGGAACAAAACACAATCATTTTTGGCCAGTCCTTTCATTTCTCATTTATATGGTTAATTTATTAGTGAATCTCATAAACTTTCAACTGCAGCAGACAAAAAGCATTCCAACAACCACAATGACTCCAGCACAACCTGATGTTCAAAGTAGTGTTCCGCCTGAGAATGGTCCATCTGCTGATTCGAACAGCATGAGCGGGCACAATTCGAGCAGCTCTCATGCGAGTACCAATGATAACCGTCCCTTACCACGCGATTCTCCTGGCCAAAACCAGTCCATCACGCAGCAACCGTCAGTCAGTGTCTCAGAAGACGGTGGAACTGGGTTCGCTAACGAAACCACTCCAATTTCTATTCCAGAAATCCCATCGTTTTGTAAATAAATACTATCAACTATATGCGTTAAATCAATTATATGTTTTAAATGAGTGATGTGCATCTCTCATATCGGTTAAATCAATGCATTTTTTTCTCGCATCAGCAGGCCACTCAACATACATTACTATTCATCAGTTGGCGTTATTTTTTTGTTGACCGTTCGAACTTGTTCTCGAATTTGTTACCCTCGGAAAAGGGCATAAATTTCACCCTTTTCATTTCATTCTGTAAATGTGGAACATTTCGATAAAGTTTGATCGGTTGAAGTAGGAAATTTATAATTGTTTTTTTTTATTTCAAGACATTTGGTTCAGAAAGTCAAATTTAATTCTAGATAAAGCGACTGGTCATATTGTTAAATGTTGCCCATCAATTGGTGATATTTGAAAGTGTTTCTCATATTTTGATTTTATATCGAAGGATTTTTGAACCTTCTGCAAATTTTATTGATTTTTGTATCCGTTATTCTTACAAGTGGAAACGTTGTTTCACTATTTTTGTGGATTTCTTTAGTATATAATTATCGTCCTATTGATTTAGGCTTCGGCGTATTCTGAATGCATGCAACTTATTTCACCTTGAAAAATCCAGCTATCGATGCAAACAATTGTGCTGATAAACAATTATGAACAACCCTTTTCATGTTCGTCATGACTATTCATAATTGCTACTGAGAAGGTTAAAAGAAAAACGGATTTATCCATTACTCTATCCGGTCTAAGGAGACGAATTCTCTCCACTCTTCTCTTCATCTCTCCCCCTCCTCCTTTTTCCTCTTCTTCCTCTCGTTCTCCTCTTCGCTTTTCTATTCCCATCTCATGGCACTAAAGAAACTGCTTACCTGAAGAGATCATCCGATTTATATGAAAGTTTTCACCTGTCGATTGGAGCATACTCATATCTTTATCCATCGCGTGAATACCGGTATATATATAGGTATGTAATTAAGTAGAGCATACACAGACATTTATGAGACCGCAATCGATTATGCAGAGATGTGTGGAGCATTGAAGGCGAATATACTTTCTTCGGAGAAACCAAACATTTAAATCATTATATAAGGTGAACTTGTTAGGTCTTTACTTTCCTTAGAAGCGTCAAAATTCAGCTCGTCAAGTCAAAGCTTTCGTTGCATTTTCCACCTTCCAAATGAGCGTAACAATGATTGCCGTATAGTGGAAATTCATATTACATCAAACCATATTTGAGCGAAATTACTGCGAATTAAATTGAGCAATAGCGCTGAATTGTTTACTAATTTATATATTCGATGAAAATAATAAACGAAACTAGATTATTCTTGTGTTATTTAAGAAAGTATATATTTTAGAGATTGAAAAATAAAGTTGCATCTACAAGAAGCATTGCTGATAGTATACATACTAATAAATATAGTATTGTTAATGATGCTCATGACAGACGGTACGATGTTCACTGACGTTCACTCACCTTGTACATAAAGGATTAAAAAGGTGTCGGTGTTCATGACAGACGCTACGAAACGCATGGAATAAGACTTGATCTATACTAAGCGCTATACATTGAAAATATATAATAAAACAAAGGCCTATCGACATAATGCAGTTGTAATACATCAATAGGGAGTTAAAGTGACCAAAGCAAAACAGATTTAAATGTTATGGGCGGAATGAAAAGAATGTAGGAAAATCAATCCATAATTGAGTTCGTCATTAAATACTATACTGAAATAAAATTTGATGCTTTTGCAAGTTTTTTATGCTTTAATAACCTTTTAGCTGATGGGAATATAAACATGGAATTACAAAAATAAAAGAATGCTTTGCAATTCTTCGGCATCAAATTAACTAACAAGCATATTTTTTCTTCGAAACTTTTTCAATCCTTTACGTTCTTGATTTCGATGAAAAATTTTCCTCGTATGGCAGTGCCATTTTCCGTCTGCCTTCTGTTATATTCACCGATTTCGTTTGGATATCATATGGACGTCACTGAGCTATCGAACCTAATGCTTTCTGGATTTTTAAGCAATTGAAGTGCAAGCGGCGAACTGCTTCAGAAATGTATGTTATCTCGAAAACTGTAATGATTCCATCAATTACACGTGTTTATTTCCATTGAGAATTCTTGATAGAAATGAATCAACTAGTAATTTTAAATTCATCATCTTTATAGCATTCATTAGCGAAGATGAGCTCGTTAAGAGTTCAAAATATACTGTTCCCTCCTACCTAATTTTTTGCGTTCGCTAGTAGCTGAACTTTCATTAATGAGTTTAATTTGGACTGTCGTTCTTAAAACGATGATGAACGGCTAAGAAAAGAATTTGCCGCCTGCTTAGGTGGCGTATTTAAAGTCTAACAAGTGTAAAAATTTCCATCGAACTTACTGATGAGAAAAACCAATCTTGATCGTGCGTGAAAACTGGCCACTCATAAAGTAGGTCTCATAGCACGTTTACTGAAATATGAAAGGAAGTTTTAGTGGTTCCATTCAGAGAGGTGACACAAATGATCGAGAAAGTGAGCATATTCTTGGTCGCTGAACTTTTATGGAACAGAGCAAAAACTTTCGCATTCAAAAAGCCTTTTAAGAAATTATCATACCGTAGTAAACCCATTAAACTGCTGCATTTATGCATACAATTTTTTGTGCTAAAGGGATCATACAGTTATAAACTGACATTTCTACCTGGTTCGATTCTCTATTTCGAATGTTATATGACGTCGGGCAGATGGCAATAATTTCTTCGACTTTTCATGACATGAACATTGGGAATCCTATGATGGCAACTGAACATTTTTTTCGTACGCTATGTGGGCAGTCCAATGAAGACAATTTTTCGGACTAGTTGAACGCCTGTAAGGTGAATGTGTGCAATGATGGATGTGAAAGGCGGTCACACGCCCGACTGCACATTAAATTTCAAATACTTTCCGACCGAATTCCAATAAAACGTTGATGTTCATTCGCACTGATCACATGGATATATGAATGATGTGAGTGAAAGTATGGATGGTAGTTGGGGAATTTCGAGCTCGTATATTCGCCTTTCACTAACGAACTGCACAGTGCTGCTATCCATCGTTGATTCAAAATTATTTGCTCAAATTGAAATAGAAAAACTAGAAATCATAACGAAAGTATCTTCTAACTATAATTATAGCATTTAAAGCAATTTTTTTCCAAGTTACTTCACTATTCTTCTCCTAAAAAATGATTGCTATATTTGGTAATTCCACAATTTTTTCCTTTCCCTAAGTAAATCTATTCGAAAATTGTGATCACGAAAATGAAACGCAATATCGAATTATGATTTAGGCAATGAAGTGGCGATCGGAGACATTAGATGAAAGGATGAAATTATATGAAGAGAAATTCACAGCTGAAAGATGAAATTATATGAAGAATTACTGACATAAGTTTGCCATTAACATTATTATATGAAGAATACGATGCAAGTCTTGATGTGATATGTATACGATCCATATCTCAATGATAAAAGCCCTTTTGAAACTTTAAAGCATAATGCTTTCGAGCTATTCATCTCAAATATTTACTTTATTGAAATAGCGAAAACGATCGTATATATCCGAATTACATCTTAAAGTTCACCTCGTCATCCGTTAAATTCTTGGGATATTTGGTTACTCAGTGTTTTTGTCCAAAATTTCACCGAATTAATTTCCAAGCTGTTAAAGTTCGCATATTTAGGATGGAATTGAAATTCGTTAGATAATGCGGCTGGATTTGGTGAGTCGATATTTTGGCAAGAAAGACAGAGAAAAATCGAAAAACAGCTTGAGAATAGTTGCGAAAATCGCAATCTTTTTCAGTTCTTAGTCTACAATTTTTTTATTGTGCTGCTATTTCCTAATTGCTGCCAGCTTCCTCAGATTAAGAAGGCTAACAACACTTGATTCCGCAGCTTCTACCTTACCGCCCTCCGCTCCCTCCCCTCCACCAACACAAGCGATGGATTTTCTGATGTCTTTCCTACGTTACGCTGTAGTTTTTTCTCTGCACATTTTATTTGACACTAGCTTGTCTCACAAGTATTTCCTTGGATATGCATTACTTATACGCATCGAACCAATTAATTAATATGAGGTCAAAAATTTGCCTAATCATTTATAGCTCAAATGTGCAGCAAAATTTCGACAAATTCGCATTCAAACTCAAAAAATCTTGTATGCAAAAATGCTAAATGCGCTAATACTTTTAAGTGGATGATGTAAGAAAGAAACACACTGCTGCAATACAGAGAGAGAATTAATGGTTGATGCCTTGAAGCGATAGTGTGACGACGATGATATGAGCAAAAATTCCACCAAATTGAAAATTCTTTACCGCATATAAAATTCATAGTTCTTGTCGAGAAATTTGGAACGTCTTGGTTGTCGAATGACATTACCGGCCCACAATAGCAATAAATATGTGGAACATTTCAATAACACCATAACGAATTATGATGTATTTTATTTTAAGCGAATGCAAACTGTAAAGACAATACAATAAATATCCTAGTGGAAGCTATTTAAACGATTAATATTGTATGAAATTTTCTTGCTAAATGATCTTACATAAGGAAGTTTTGAAAAAAAAATGTTATACGATAAATTTCAACTTAATTTAATTGTTAGGCATATAAGCAAATCGATCTGTAAAAAAACTCATTTGTAATATTCGTTAATTCATTTCAGAGAATAAATTCAGCCTTCAATTATAGGTAAAATTGAACTTTGCTGAAATTTCTAGGATCACAATGAAGTGAGAAAATCCAAGAAATTTAAGTGCCAGAAATTTGTGAAATGACCCGCAAAAGGGGAAAAAAAATGTTCTCGGTAGCAAATAACCGGTTTTCTTTCCGCAATTCTTCGTTTTTTTTTCCTCTCATTTATTCTATCGTTGACAAAAGAAACAAATTGAATGGTTCGATTACCTTTTAATGTTGTTTCAGGTTCTTCTATCGTTTAACTTGATTTCATGTCGACTCAGTAGCACGTAGGAAATAAAAATGATAGAAAACGATGCCGAATTCATTGAGTGATTGACTTGTTAAAGTTCGACGAACGAATGATAGTGAAGATAAAAGAGTTGCCATAAGAGTTTGATACGATAGTGCATTAATTTTCGCCCGTCAATCACCTCCTTCGGATGACTTCCCTTCACGTGTAAGTTCCTCAGATTTTTTTTTTTCTTCAAAATTTTTCAGTATTTGTATAAATTCATATAATATTATTTCTGAAATATATCCAATATAATACTGAAATATATTGGATATAATATATCAAATGATTCGCGAAAAATATACTAATGAATAACTGAATGATAATTTGAATAACTGTTTAAAAACAATGAAAATTTCATGCCAGTTATAGGAGATTATAGCCTCGAACATTGATGCTGCAAAATTTGTCTTGAATGGATCGTTTTTTTCTGCTGAATCTCACTTAGTTTATAATTTCGTTCATATCCTTGCACCAACGATATTGTGCATTTCTTTCTCTCAAATCAAAGGACTTTGTATGAAAAATGCCTTACTCAGAAACTTCACTATGACTCGAGTGAGAAAAAATACGGAATGTATCGCAAATCATCTCATACAGTTGCGGAAATATGTCAGCAACTATCATACCTCCTAGTAGTATCTGAAGTATTGCACGCATTTACGTTGGTAATTTATATCCCGTACACTCTCAGACAATGCTGCCGTATAAACTTTATCATGGGCGATGATGAAAATAAAGAAGAACAGTCGCAACAACTAATGGAATATTCTTTAAGAGTGGTAT
Source organism: Parascaris univalens (assembly GCA_037576465.1). NCBI lineage: Eukaryota > Metazoa > Nematoda > Chromadorea > Rhabditida > Ascarididae > Parascaris > Parascaris univalens. The sequence goes on from JBBHLZ010000033.1 coordinate 38,359, forward strand.
TCATTCACTTTTTTTTCAGCGTCACCCTTATAGCAATCGTATCACACCTCTCATATGTGAGTGATGCGGCCGTTTATCTGGTATAGGTAACGATATCTATCGCGTTAATGCGTATAGAAATTTCAACATTTATAACAACGATGTTATGGCTGGTGGTTGCAGTGTTGTGGTTAGTGATTCCATTTTCACTTTTAGCAAATTATTAAGCTTTAAAAACCAACGTCTATCGCATTCTGCATGATTTCTTTCGTTCATTGATTTGTTACTTTAAAAATAAGCATTTCAATATTTTTGATTTAAAAGATGAAATCTCCTCAGTATGATATATTACAGAACGGTGAACTCTTTATTAACGGTAGATCACGGGGTCGGCTAACATCTGCACAGCAACAACAACTCACCACATTTCAACGCAGCGTATCCCAGTGGAGTGGCAGTCTCCGAAATCGAATTCTACAGGTATTCATGCCTATAAAATACAGTTGATGAATGTATATTTTAGACTGTTATACTTATGACTTCCTGGGTAAATCGCCATAGCTGATGCTATTATTCACAAGCCGAATTAGCCTATTTGTAACGCATATAGAGATAAGCATCTCCACAACCTCAACACTCACAAAAGTTAAAAGTCTCATTTGCATCATCGCAGAGGTTTTTGTTTTATGAAATTGATGCGCCCAATTGAACTGCTCCGGACTTAACACTTGATGCAGAAGGTCATATCCTCCATTAATTTTTGTTAACATCCAATTGATTTAGTCCGTTTGAATGCCTGAAACGATTTCAGCAATCTTACCTGCGGGCATATGCAACATACACCAACAACAGGTGTACCATTATTTACTACAAAATGTGCCATTACGATAGGGGAGGCTTTGGTAACCTTCCTAGCCGTCAAAAATATAGCTGCAGGAATTTTTAACTAAGAATCGCGCAACTTTCAGCGTCATAGAAATACAGCACACGGTATTTCGTTTGTTCTCCATTTATATCAGTTTTTTTCATCAACGTATCTGTTGATTTCTCTGCAGACGAATTATTCTGCGCTATTTCCCCTATGTTTTCCTTACAAATTACTGCAAGGAACATATTAAACAACGGCATCCTTTCAGTTGAATTCTAGCTGACCCTAAATCTCTTTAGAAGCTGACCGCTTCACTGTCCAGTACAAAGTGCCCACTTGTTCACGATTCCTACTAAAAACATTTAAGAGCGCTTTTTTTTTAGCTGAAAAGGTTTTGCGACCTTTTTCTAATTTTTATTCGTTTGCAGAAATTCTGTCCATATGTTCGCGTTTGTCCAGCAGTGAATTTTTATCGTCTGTGTACGCTGACCAATATTGGGACAATTGCCTGCACTTCGATGCCTACAATAAAACCCATTTCAGGTCGTTCAGGCAGGATTAAGTGGCGGACGTGGACGAGTGGACCCGGCTGTGCCATTCCCCTCAGTACCAACATTTTGTTACAACTACTAGATCAACATCATCAAAAACTTCCTACGCATCCAAGTCGTCGACCAAAATGCTGATGCTCATCAACCTTTCGAAGCAAACAAAATGTGATTCATAATTCGTGAGCATTTACGAAGTCACAAAAGAAACGCTTGATGTGGGTGGAGCTAGAAAATTGAAACTGTGAAAAGAACAAAGGAGAGGGGAGCAGTATGATTGATCCAGTTCCCAACGTCATCTCGACACCCAGGCTGCAAAATTCACGCGAAAGTTGATTATTCCAGTCCTTGAAAATTTCTCAGATTTACAAATACTCTTTATTTTTTAGCCTTTTTCTTGCACTTCCCTCTCCAATTCACAAATTTCCCCTAATTTTCTTTTATTTTTGAAACGAAACAGATTTATTATCGCGGTAAGGGAACTTATCACACGTCATTGATGTAATCAGTTGGGAAAATTGTTTTTTTTTTTTTGCGAGGAGGGTGAAAAAAAAAAACCTCATTTCTCTACCTACTCAACAGAATGCAAATACTTTGGTGTCTTAGATCTTCTTTTTTGTTTGCTTTCATCTTCAACAAAATTTCAAGAAAATAATTAGGTGATGTCTCAAAGAGAACATTTTTTTTCTCGACCTTTAATTCTTGTTTAAAATAATTGCCATACAATAATAGGAATAGAAATTAAAATTTTTCGCATTGCATACAACTTCGGAAGGTATTTGCCTCATTTGCATATGTTCGATTATTGCATTAGCAGTTGAAACATCGAGCAGATTGCCGCTGCAAGTACCACTATAACTATGCAATATGTCAAAATTATCGCTAGTATATGCACCGAACAATACTGAACACCTCTCAAGTGGACAGCTAGAGTTAGTAGGAATGGGAAATTACTGGACTAAAGCTGTCATCGTGGAGAAAAAAGAGTAAGTACTGGAACGGCACTCGTTTAAAATTGAGAAAATGGATTGCTCTAGGAAAATTAGAAACGAAAGTGGAAGTTCCGCGCAAATGAAAGAGCTGACTGAAATAGATTTGCAAAAAAAAAGACATTTAATAAATAGAAGCTTGATGGTGAAATGCTTGATGAAATAAACTTGCGAATAAGAGGAAACTGGCTAAAAGATTGCTGTGAACTTTAGCACATCAACGAAATATGTAGCACTGTTGGAATTGACGGTAACCAACTCAAAAATAATTCCGTGTTTCACCATCGGTTGAGTATGCCTCCTGCTATTTCTTTGTCCCTTCGTTCTTGTGTTTTTCCTCTGCACTACTCATATCATGTAGTTGTTCCTATCTCTTCCTTCTCAACTCCTCCACTCCTCGGAAAAAGATTACGTCGCTAAGTCATGCAGCGATTTTCCAGAGAAGGAGATATCGAAATGAAAATGAACTGAATCTTCTTAGCATTCTTTAATTTAACACCTCAAAAACTAAACTAATGTTTGTGGTAAATTAGTCATTCAAGAAAACGACATATCAAGGTGAGAATATAAAACTGCGATTATTATAAAGAGCTTTTTTTTCATTAAAATTCGGTAAAAATACGTCTAATCATTCAGTGCAAAGCGAAAATTGATATTTATTCTTTTGAGCGAAAGAACTGAAACGAAAAGGAGAATTAAGGCGGTTATTGAAGAGATTTGCCAATGTGCACCAATCCTCGCGCAACAAATACGCCTATAGAGTAAGGATTGATGGATTGAGGATTGAAACTTATAAAGAATGCTCACTGTGAAGTCTGTTCGTATAAACAGTGACGTTCACTGTCATCGCTGTGGTTTTTAGATCATCGAATGCATGTAATGTTGTTTTATTTTAAGATGTGTTACGAAAGGAGGAGGGGGACAACCTGATATCCCGCTCTATGGAAGCTGAAACATGAGAGAGGCTGAAGGAAGTGGGCAAAGGTAAAACAAAAATAATAAGAGATAAATTAATAGATAATTATTATTTGAAACTAGAAGTGCAATAGTGGTGAATCGAGAAAATTGTAATAAACAAACAACATAAATCGAAAGAATAATTCGGAGAAGTTGTAAGGTGATCATAAATTTCCAAAGATTCATTGAAAGTTAAAAGAGGATGAAATGTTACTCGACGGAATAAAAAAATCACCATTTATTTACACTGCCTTTTTATATACCACTAAATAAAAATAATCAGCGCATCAGAAGCTTACGAGAAGAGCACATGAAATAGAGATGATTTGTTAAGTGTGATCGATTATCATACCCTTCAAATGCACTTGTTCAAATGAGAGGCCTAAAATGATCAAGGGTCAGTGATCAGTGATCATTGATCGATATTCGAGAACAATGATTAATATAGCACTGCATGAACAAAGGCGAAACGGCATCTATCGTTGCAGCATCCTTGAAATTCATAACGTCTGATTAGTCTACTTTCATCTCGAAGATGGATGAGTCTTAAGGCAGAATAACATGAAATTTCGCTCTCACTGATCCCGGAAGTACCAGAAAAATCACTGCCTTTTGCGAATCTACAATAAATAACGAGTTAATAATAAATTCAACACGATATGCATTTTTATAGCCACACTCATCGAACAGTCGTTTTATGAATTTCCAACAAATAATGCAAAACATACGTAATAAGGTTTTGTGATGTAATCGAATTTATCAACCTACAGATCAATATGTAACATTCAGTGTTTCAACAACTGCATTGTTGCAACCTACGGACCGTTCGAGCTATAAATGTTGTTTAATGGCATTTTCATTATACGGGTGTATTAGGTGCATAAAACACGAATAATAATTTGCATGCCGGTTGAATACGTTTTTTTAGCTGTCGAAATTTCGCACTCCAAGCAAGCTTGATCTATAACTCTTTATATACAGACCCCAAGGTTGGATCTCTGTACCGAGAACCTCGAAAAGCTGTGCATAGTGCGTTCTTAACGAAGAAGCCGTCAAGCTCTACCACGCACAGGTTTTATACTATTCGACGAAAGATGGCTTCGAGAGAAGAGTTGAGCTTTTTTGAGAACTTTTTCTGCAGAAAATGAGAAAAACGACATCGACGGCAACAAAATTTTGTGCTATGATAAAACAGCTTTCCACTTTAACGGTCATGTGAATCCCCGTAACATCGTGTACAGAAATTATACGAACCCTCCAGGAGACAACTAATCAACAAGCAAATGCGCTGAATCGTCGTCTGTGCAGAAATTTAGTCGCGAGGCATCTTATGGTCTTTGTTTTTCGAGAAAACTGCAGTCGCCAACTCATACTTGCGTATGATAACTTGAGAGACAGTAGGATTTCCTATTCGTTCACGATGAATTCACCGGTCATTTTGACGATTTTATGCTGGACACTTTAATTTACTTATGAAAATTCAACTGCTTAAATGAGTGGTGGAAAAGTTTGCAGTTAGGATCGTTTACGGTGAGGCAAATTTCATATGATGCAAATTGTTTTTCGCACTTGATTGCACTCGACGCTTTTAAAGTCACTTTTAATTGTCCTGTAAAGATATTAATTGAAAAATTGATATGCGCAATTTCAGTTGAGAAAAATCTCTTGTCATTTCCACTACGATCGAAATCACCTAGAGGTAATCGGAAAAAGTTGCTCATGAATGCTTTTAGTGCGTCATTTATTTCGATGAATCATTTCGTTTCGTCGAAATAGTCCTAAGACGATCGTCATATCGATTGTAGCCGTCTTATGAGATAAATACAATAAAACTATTTTCCATTTGTTTCATTTTAGAATTATTTTCATTCAGTGAGGTGATTTTTGACTACTCCGAAATTGTCTGCTTATTCGATATCGCTTCATAAAATCATTACGTTTTCGTTACAATTATTAGTTTCGTCGATGTTTTGCCTATTTCATATACTTATTCTTATTTCTTCATTTCTAGAATAATAGAAATTTGATCTCCTGAAAATTCGACGTTGTAACGATCAATAAATATAAAAGTCACATTGAATCGATAGTCGAAATACTATTTTGTAAAATTGATCCATAAATTGCCATTATTTTTTGCAATTTATGTTATAATAACGAGTAAACTATGTTAAATATTTACTTCATTTGCCAATTTCGAGCAACTTTCCAAAGAGTCGGTTTACCGCATTAATTACCTATCAATTGAAAATTAGCCATCATTAGCTCGTTTGCAAAAGTAAAATATTTTCAATTCCTTCTTTCCTGAAAATATTCCTCCCGTAATTTTGTATCCACTGATCCGCTTTGGTCTTTTGTGATTTCCGCGCTGGTTAAAACCAATTTTGAAATTTCGTTTCGAATTTTCCACTATTTAATCCTACTTGGGAATTTCCACGTATTAGATGTAATTGATGAACTGCTAGCTGTGCATCTGCTATGAATTAAAAAAGCCTTACTGGGGCAATATTTAGAGTGGTACGGTATGATGAAGTTCACCACGCTCATCTAACGTAATATTGGGGAAATAACAGACGTGTATTGCTCCTACGTTGGTTATTATGCAAATTTTGCTGCAAAAATGCATACATATTCGTAACCGTTCTGTGATATTCCTTGATCGACGTTCAATTTCAAGTAGCCATTGTGCATATGCGGCGCCTAAATTTCAGCATAAAGCTGACCTATTGCATTGCATTATGTTACATGTGCGAAGTATCGATTCAATTTTATACAGTTTTCGCCTACTTCATTCTCTAGGCCTTTTGTGGTGGCTGTATCTCTGATTGCATTTGCATATGTCCATCTATCCGTCTGTTCGATAGCTGCAGCTCCGGAGTCATTAAATCAAGGACTTTGATATTCATTGGGCAGAATATACATCATTGGTAGTCCTTACTTGGCTTTTTGTGTTGATCTATTAGCCGTGGAAGAGGTTGCAGGTGTTTGAAGGTACTAAAAATGTGCAAGCATTGGGTTCGAATTTCATTGTTCTGAACACAGAAGAGGAGTAATATGTCTGTGAAGCTGGTCGCCTGAAATGAGAAGGTAATACTCCCATGCTATATTTCATCTTGGTATTGTTTCGTGAGGCTTATTGTTCAAATAAGCGTGAATGTGAAAAGCGGACGTTTGTGCTGTCTTCCTGGCGCGCTTTCCAGTTGTTTTCACTCCAGCCGATCTTCTGCAACAACAGTTAAAATCTGCAATTAGACTGTGTTTACACATCTATATTTTTTGTGATTTCGCAAGCAGTTGATGTATATCAAAAAAACCGAATTCTTCACTGAATATTTCCATTCGCCGAACCTATTCGACAAATACGCTTCAAGTAATTTTTTGTCTTTTCGATTTCTCATGTAATTTGTTAATTAGCCATTTAAGTGAACTAGCCACTTGGCTTTTTGTGTTGATAAAGCAACCTTAAACAAAGCAACCTTCGGCATACTGTATAAAACAAAGCAACCTTCGGCACCTATAAATAATTTGCTCTAAAATAATATAACTGTAAATGTTAAGCTGAGAAAACAAAACAATACACATTATGCTTTGTACGAACGCACACCGTACTCCGAAACAAGATTATTTTTCAAGTGCAGATTGTGTGATAACAGTCATCGCTTGCCTATATTTCCTCCACTGCAATTGACATGAACGTACTTTCCAGGTATGGTCCTGCTTATAATGTAGTTTTTGGTCATGATGTTTGTAAGGGGACAGAAGCCAGTTGTAAAGTCACTAAGCGACAAATTGCTCCCCCTTCTCGCCTCATTTCCCTGTGGTAAACACCTCGATAACAGTATTGTCTCAAATGATGAGATTCTTCACGGATAAAATTTTTCTTGCATGATTTGCTTCTTCTACTCCATCGGTGACGCTTACTTACGTCCACTGATATGATATATTGTAAGTAGGTGAAATAAAACATCATATGTGGTTTGTCAACAAAGCAACCTTCGGCACCTATGAATAATTTGCTTTAAAATAATATAACTGTAAGTGCTAAGCTGAGAAGACAAAACAATACACACTATGCTTTGTACGTAACGCACCGTACTCCGAAACAAGATTTATTATTCAAGTTGCAGATTGTGTGATAACATCATCAGAGCATAACCATAAACCTTCCTCGTTAGTGGCTCATCTCACTGATAAGTAAACTGTTTGAGCAAATATTGTCACCAGCTTTTTCCATTTGGAAAGAGAACGCAGTGAGAAATGAAGCTATGAGGGTTCAAAACATCAGTTAGTTTCAGAAAGCGGAAAACAAGAAAATTACCGTGACGAATCCCAAAATTTGACGCCTTTACTGTGGTTGCATATCTTCAAATCACCGATACTTTAATCTTGACGGCAAATAAGTATTTCAGGTAATGCTGCGACAGGTAGCAATAGAAGAGTAAACTGTATCTGTAGTGTATTTTTGCCCCTTGGCAATGTTCACAAAAATTATAGCAGCTGATGAGCAACGTCTGTCTACCTTTCCTTGTCGAACAGTTACGTTGCTAGGCGAAGTCTTCCCTCATCGTCGAACTATAGATACGCTCGAAAACTAATGTGACATTATTCCTCTGATGGGTTTATATGCCTAGTTGTCATATAGCGGCTAATTTTCGACAAAGAATTTGTAAAAAATGAGCAGGCTGAACGAAAAAGGTCGAGTTCGTTCTTTTTCACGACTACTAAAAGAAACTTCATACAAAGCAAGAACACTGCTATCGCAAGTAGAGAAACCCCTCAAACAGACTGCTGTTTAAAGTAGAATTTAATTTTGTATTTTTGACTCTAAAAGACAATGAGACAATCGATGCAGAAGTATCACGAAACAAATCAGTTGTATATATTTTCAAATTAATCTGATTTTTCAGAAAACTTAATTATGAAACTAATCCACATTTTCCGATCTTTGCATGTTAAAGATCCTTGAAAAATAAAAGCGCAAAATTATCAAAGCTATTTAAATGAAATCTTTCATATTCTATAACATTTTCGCAATACACTCCTGTTCACAAATACGTCAATTGCGAAGCATCCCACTTTATCACATAACAAATAGAACAGGTACAATAGAAGAATATATTTTCTGCAAAGAATAAGAGAATTGATAGTTTCATTTGCTAATGATTATGCCCATAACTGCTCAATATTTCCCTTCACCAAAAAAAATGACATGTTGAGCTTACTTTATCATATTACTTTCTTAGTGAAGGGTGAAAGTTAAGCTACTCAGATGAGCTCGAAAGCACTTCAGTCATATACGTTAATGCGATTATATTTTAGCAATCCATTAAATTTCGCCCATTTTTCGCTTATCACTTAACATTTCAATCATTATATCGATATATTCTCCTTTACGAGAAGAAATTTTCATAGAACGTGAATTTTTTTTCAGTATTTTTCTTTTGTTGCTTTTTGTTTTCCTTCAGAATATGGTAAATAAAACATTTTGATGGTAAATTTAATCATTAGTATAGTTCGATGAGATTTTTACGTTTGCTATTCACAAGAAATAAATATTCATACTTAAATGATTAAATAAAAGTCAAATTTGAAGTCAAACAAAGAAATTAAACACTATTATTGTTATATTGGTAGCTTTTCCACTATTGAGGTAATCGACAAATAATGCTTAATCTGCCATTGTCACTTAACTTCTTGTTTTTATTTTCTCGCCTTTGTAATATCTCTCTTTCACTTGTTTGCTTTTGCTTCTTGTTTTAGAAATTCGGATAAGACGATTTAATGGAAATTTTGAATTGCAAAAATTTTATCATTCCAGAGTGGTTTGTATTCGGGTTAATTACTGTATTTTAAGTTATATATGATCTTGAACGATGTTCAGTTATATTTCAATAAAATATTCACAACAGAAAATTATGTAATAATATGCGAAATTACTTCGATAAAACGATTCAATTCAACGTCAACAATAGAATGTTCATGTGAGCGCACAAAGACTATTAACATAAAAGTAAACAGATGCAAGCATCATTGCACGTGAATAGAGCAATACATGGAAAGTGAATGCATGTGAATCATTGACGCATATATTAACATTAAACATATCATCTAAAGCTTTATGCATTGAGCAACTACCTCTATGTGGATGAAGAAATTCGAAGAATCCAGAAATCCAGTATAAGAAATCCTGAAATTCAGTATAAGAAATCCAATCCAGCATGGGCTTGAAATAATTAAAAATTTGAATAAGTTGAATTCGATAATTTGAAAAAAATACTTCACGTTATTAGAGTATTACATTGTAGCACGCGTGGAACGATCGTCCAATAGCAATCATTGCTTATTTTAGACATACTAAATATTTCATTGAAATAATCAAAAATTCTTTTGCAAAATTAGCCCTCAATTACCAGTCCAATATAATCTAATACGAAATTATCAACAATTTCATAGATTATCGAAGATTACTTTGTTTTGCCCATTAGAAAATTGAATTCAATGATTCCATTGAACTGATTCGCTTGGTAACGTTAACTAATACATGGTTTGTCTTGTTGTTAGTGAATAACTATTATTTAATCAAATACCTCAATTTTTTTTTTGGGCATTTCCTCACAGGATTCTTATTAACGGATAGCAATAAGAATAACAGCATGCTCAATTACAGCCTCATTTCGTAA
>JBBHLZ010000034.1:0-48332 GCA_037576465.1 Parascaris univalens
GAATAGCTTTCCTATTCAGTTTTATAATCTCTAATTTAGGTTTGGAGCCTTTAGGAGTGAGTTTGGGAGAGTTCCACGTCGAATAGCTTTCCTATTCAGTTTTATATCTCTAATTTAGGTTTGGAGCCTTTAGAGTGAGTTTGGGAGAGTTCCACGTCGAATAGCTTTCCTATTCAAGTTTATATCTCTATTTAGGTTTGGAGCCTTTAGGAGTGAGTTTGGGAGAGTTCCACGTCGAAATAGCTTTCCTATTCAGTTTTATATCTCTAATTTTGGTTTGGAGCCTTAGGAGTGAGTTTGGGAGAGTTCCACGTCGAATAAGCTTCCTGATTCAGTTTTATATCTCTAATTTAGGTTTGGAGCCTTTAGGAGTGAGTTTGGGAAGTTCCACGTCGAATAGCTTTCCTATTCAGTTTTATATCTCTAATTTAGGTTTGGAGCCTTTAGGAGTGGGTTTGGAGAGTTCCACGTCGAATACCTTCCCTATTCAGTTTTATATCTCTAATTTAGGTTTGGAGCCTTTAGGAGTGTTTGGGAGAGTTCCACGTCGAATACCTTCCCTATTCAGCTTTATATCTCTAATTTAGGTTTGGAGCCTTTAGGAGTGAGTTTGGGAAGTTCCCACGTCGAATACCTTTCTATTCAGTTTTATATCTCTAATTTAGTTTTGGAGCCTTTAGGAGTAGTTTGGGAGAGTTCCACGTCGAATAGCTTTCCTATTCAGTTTTATATCTCTAATTTAGGTTTGGAGCCTTTAGGAGTGAGTTTGGAGAGTTTTCCACGTCGAATAGCTTTCCTATTCAGTTTTATATCTCTAATTTAGGTTTGGAGCCTTTAGGAGTGAGTTTGGGAGAGTTCCACGTCGAATAGCTTTCCTATTCAGTTTTATATCTCTAATTTAGGTTTGGAGCCTTTAGGAGTGAGTTTGGGAGAGTTCCACGTCGAATAGCTTTCCTATCATTATTATATCTCTATTTTAGGTTTGGAGCCTTTAGGAGTGAGTTTGGAGAGTATCAACGTCGAATAGCTTTCCTATTCATTTTATATCTCTAATTTAGGTTTGGAGCCTTTAGGAGTGAGTTTGGGAGAGTTCCACGTCGAATAGCTTTCCTATTCAGTTTTATATCTCTAATTTAGGTTTGGAGCCTTTAGGAAGTGAGGTTTGGGAGAGTTCCACGTCGAATAGCTTTCCTATTCAGTTTATATCTCTAATTTAGGTTTGGAGCCTTTAGGAGTGAGTTTTGAGAGTTCCAACGTCGAATAGAGCTTTCCTAATCATTTTTTTTATAGCTCTAATTTAGTGTTTGGAGCTTTAGGGAGTGAGTTTGGGAGAGTTCCACGTCGAATAGCTTTCCTATTCAGTTTTATATCTCTAATTTAGGTTTGGAGCCTTTAGGAGTGAGTTTGGGAGAGTTCCACGTCGAATAGCTTTCCTATTCAGTTTATACTCTCTAATTTAGGTTTGGAGCCTTTAGGAGTGAGTTTGGGAGAGTTCACGTCGAATACCTTCCCTATTCAGTTTTATATCTCTAATTTAGGTTTGGAGCCTTTAGGAGTGGGTTTGGGAGAGTTCCACGTCGAATACCTTCCCTATTCAGCTTTATATCTCTAATTTAGGTTTGGAGCCTTTAGGAGTGAGTTTGGAGAGTTCCACGTCGAATACCTTTCCTATTCAGTTTTATATCTCTAATTTAGGTTTGGAGCCTTTAGGAGTGAGTTTGGGAGAATTCCACGTCGAATACTTTTCCTATCCAATTTTACAAATATACTTGAGCCAATTATTTATTTCAAAGAATGATAATAAACGTTCTTTTTTCAGATGGATGGAACACCACCGAAGTTATGGTTAGCGTGGATTTATCGGAATCCTGTAGGCGAACCTCACTGGACGAAAAAACGTTTGAGGAAATTATTCGGCGAGAATTTCCAGGTTTCTCTGGAATTTTATTTTCCAGAATTCAATAAAATTTCCCAGAGAAAATTATTCTTTCGTATTATGAAGAGAGATGTTCAAACACAAATATTGGATACTCAAAATACAATTGGAAGATTGTGAAGATTTTAGCGTGGCGAGATGGAAATATTCAAAAATACAGCGGCACAGAATTCGGAGCTCTGGCATGTGAAGCATCTCATCGAGATTCGACCACTCACTTTCCCGAACGGTGAACCCACACTCGAAGATGTTCACGCTGTTGAGGTGTGTGATTGCTCTTTGTGTTATACCATAGTTGATTTATGATTTCCTCCACTAATAATTAGTACAGAATATATAACTGTAGACAAATTTTTAGATGATATCTTATTGTGCTGTTGTTAAGTTCGAGCTTCCTCTCATTGTTTCATGTAGTGATGAGGAACACTGCGACGTCGTCGATGGACATCAGATGACCATTATCTCATAGGCTCAGTGAATCTCTCACGATACTTCTCGCTTTTGCTACGATAAAATACTCCCATTTGTAAAGGGAGCCGAAGTTTCTCTTTGGAGTTGAAATAATTATCGCATACATCACTTTCAGCGGGTTATGAATATTGAAATATATTGGTGAAGAAAATCGGTGTGGGGGAATTGTTTGCCAGTAATAGAAAAACACATGGCCTAGCGGCTTATTTTGGCTAAAGCTTATCTGTGGGTGGGGATTTTATGAGATCTTTTTAATTCCATCATTATTAATAGATAAAGTTGCTTTATTTAATTGATTATCGTTAACATTAGGATTAGTTTATTTGATCGATTTTCCTCATAAACTTGGCAATTGCAATGATTGTTTTAATTTGAGATATTCGCCGATGGTCGTTGTGTTATCGACAGACGTTTAGCTTGTGACGAAACGCAACTACGTCTCGCAGATCCTCAAAAACAGGTATATTTGTGTTTTTGTTGAAGAAATAATGGTAGGTATGGTTGGGGATAGTTTCAGATGCAGTTGTCCAACTTACCTTGAACATCGCTCAGGTATTTTTAGAATTTAAGAGTTGAAAGAAGAACGTGGAGTGGATTAAAACGTTGAGAATGTAACAACTAAGCAAAGAAGAGTAAAGGAAAGGGGGATGAAATTTGGTCATAGAAGAGAGTCAAGTTCGTTACATCGACGTGAAAGATTCTTATGGGGTTTGACTGCGTTGGAGAAATTTCAATGCTCAAATGTTCACTAATTTTTCATCTTCATTTACTTGTTTTCTTCGGTTTCCGTCACTTCTTTATTTTTATGTGTTTAGAAAAATTCGAATTGATATTTTCAGATGACGACCGGCTATCTCAGCTCACAATTGGCACATCGATATTATACTTTCAAGGACGTTTTCGAGGATAACGTTTATACACCGTCGAATATTAGTGTTTTAGATTGAGAAAATATCTCCATTTCTTTAAATCTCCGCTTTCTGGCCCAAATAGATTCGTATCAGTTCAGATTTTACTGATGTGGATGACTTTTTTTAATTATTGGATTTCATTGGTGATAACTGATATGATTATCGGATTTGATAGGTGATAATTGATATGATTATCGATTTGGTAGGTGATAGTTGATATGATTATCGGATTTGATAGTGATAACTAATATGATTATCGGATTTGACAGGTGATAATTGGTATGATTATCGGATTGGTAGGTGATAATTGATATGATTATCGGACTTGGTAGGTGATAATTGATATGATTATCGGATTTGGTAGGTGATAATTGACATGATTATCGGATTTGATAGTGATAACCGATATGATTATCGGATTGATAGGTGATAATCGATATGATTGTATCGTTTATCACGAGAAAGTTTACTTTTCCAGGAGGACTTATTAAGTCTTAGGAAAAGAAAGGAAATTAGCAAATAAGAATTTCCGAATCGTTGAATTTTTTGCCTAATATAGTTTATATTTGAGTTAAACATTTGCATTTGTATTATTTTCTTTAAAATGACGAGAAAAATAGTCGAAGAGAAGCTTATATTTTAGTGATTTGTTTATTTCGAATAATTTAATCACTGCGTATTTTTGATAATTTCTATTCTAATGTTTCTCGTAATTGAAGTGTTTCTCAGTAAAAGAATTAAAAAAGATTCAAAGTGTTAAGCACGATATTAAATATCAAATAGGTAAACAACGGCGGTATGCGATCCATGATGAGTTCATTTAGAGCTATAGGGAGTTTCTTCGTTTTTCGTTCTCTGCTTATGCATGTGGTGTATATATCAAGGGATAAAATGCCTAATCCAGGTGTAGGTGTAGTAATTTGTATAATGAATGAACGAAAGGGAAAAGAACTGAATAGGAAGGGAATTAAAATCCGATATGTATACAGAGGGAGAGATTACGGCGCAATGGAAAAGGACAAAACCTGATAGGAAGGAAGTAAATCGGAAATGTATACAGAGGCGGATGATACGGCGCCAATTGGGAAAAGGACCAAAACCTGAATAGGAAGGGAATTAAATCGGAATGTATACAAGGCGAGATGATTACGGCGCAATGGAAAAGGACCAAAACCTGAATAGGAAGGTAAGTAAATCCGAGAAATGTAATACAGAGGCGAGATGATTACGGCGCCAATGGAAAAGGACCAAAAACCTGAATAAAGGGAGTAATCGAAATGTATACGAGGCGAGATGATTACGGCGCCAATGAAAAGGACCAAAACCTGAATAGGAAGGAAGTAAATCCGGATATGTATACAGAGCGAGATGATTACGGCGCCAATGGGAAAAGGACCAAAACCTGATGGAAGGGAAGTAATCCGGAAATGTATACAGAGGCGAGATGATTACGGCGCCAATGGAAAAGGACCAAAACCTGAATAGGAAGGGAAGTAAATCCGAATGTATACAGAGGCGAGATGATTACGGCGCCAATGGGAAAAGGACAAAAATCTGAATAGGAAGGGAAGTAAATCGGAAATGTATACAGAGCGAGATGATTACGGCCCAATGGGAAAAACCAAAATCTGATAGAAGGGAAGTAAATCCGGAAATTATACAGAGGCGAGATGATTACGGCGCCAATGGAAAAGACAAAACCTGATAGGAAATGGAAGTAAATCCGGAAATGTAACAGAGGCGAGATGATTACGGCGCCAATTGGAAAAGGACCAAAACCTGAATAGGAAGGAAGTAAATCCGGAAATGTATACAGAGCGAGATGATTACGGCGCCAATGGGAAAAGACCAAAACCTGAATAGAAGGGAAGTAAATCCGGAAATGTATACAGAGGCGAGATGATTACGCCCAATGGGAAAAGGACCAAAACCTGAATAGGAAGGGAAGTAAATCCGGAAATGTATACAGAGCGAGATGATTACGGCGCCAATGGAAAAAGGACCAAAACCTGAATTAGGAAGGGAAGTAAATCCGGAAATGTATACAGAGGCGAGATGATTACGGCGCCAATGGAAAAGGACCAAAACCTGAATAGGAAGGAAGTAAATCCGGAATGTATACAGAGGCGAGATGATTACGGCGCCAATGGGAAAAGGACAAACTGAATAGAAGGTAGTAAATCCGAAATGTATACAGAGGCGAGAAGATTACGGCGCCAATGGAAAAGGACCAAACCTGAATAGGAAGGGAAGTAAATCGGAAATGTATACAGAGGCGAGATGATTACGGCGCCAATGGAAAAGGACCAAAACCTAATAGGAAGGGAAGTAAATCCGAATGTATACAGAGGCAGATGATTACGCGCCAATTGGAAAAGGACCAAACTGAATAGGAAGGGAAGTAAATCGGAAATTTATACAGAGCGAGTTGATTACGGCGCCAATTGGGAAAAGGACCAAAACTGATTAGGAAGGGAAGTAAATCCGGAAATGTATACAGAGGCGAGATGATTCTCAGCGCCAATGGGAAAAGGACAAAACCTGAATAGAAGGGAAGTAAATCGGAAATGTATACAGAGTGAGGTATTAGGCGTAATGGGAAAAGGACCAAACCTGAATAGGAAGGGAAGTAAATCCGGAAATGTATACAGAGGCGAGATGATTACGCGCAATGGGAAAAGGACCAAAACCTGAATAGGAAGGGAAGTAAATCCGGAAATTATACAGAGGCGAGATGATTACGGCGCCAATGGAAAAGGACCAAAACCTGAATAGAAGGGAAGTAAATCGGAAATGTATACAGAGGCGAGATGATTACGGCGCCAATGGGAAAAGACCAAAACCTGAATAGGAAGGGAAGTAAATCCGGAAATGTATACAGAGGCGAGATGATTACGGCGCCAATGGGAAAAGGACCAAAACCTGAATAGGAAGGGAAGTAAATCCGGAAATGTATACAGAGGCGAGATGATTACGGCGCCAATGGGAAAAGGACCAAAACCTGAATAGGAAGGGAAGTAAATCCGGAAATGTATACAGAGGCGAGATGATTACGGCGCCAATGGGAAAAGGACCAAAACCTGAATAGGAAGGGAAGTAAATCCGGAAATATACAGAGGCGAGATGATTACGGCGCCAATGGAAAAAGGACCAAAACCTGAATAGGAAGGGAAGTAAATCCGGAAATGTATACAGAGGCGAGATGATTACGGCGCCAATGGGAAAAGGACCAAAACCTGAATAGCAAGGGAAGTAAATCCGGAAATGTATACAGAGGCGAGATGATTACGGCGCCAATGGGAAAAGGACCAAAACCTGAATAGGAAGGGAAGTAAATCCGGAAATGTATACAGAGGCGAGATGATTACGGCGCCAATGGGAAAAGGACCAAAACCTGAATAGGAAGGGAAGTAAATCCGGAAATGTATACAGAGGCGAGATGATTACGGCGCCAATGGGAAAAGGACCAAAACCTGAATAGGAAGGGAAGTAAATCCGGAATGTATACAGAGGCGAGATGATTACGAAGCCAAAATGTATTGTAATGAAAAGAGGGAAGACGTGGAGGGAAAGAGGGAAATCACAATTATATTTCTCATAAGTTAAGAATATCCTTGAGAGGAGATTCAAGTGAAACCACTGAAAAAGAGCATGAAGAAATGTTCCATCTCAATAATTCACATAACGCTTAAGAAAGCATTTACAAATATATTTTTGACATCCGTTTGAGAGAGGGAATCCTTTTTTTCTGGATAAATTCGACGGCGATAAATCTGAAATTCTTCCCGATTTTCAAGGATAATTGAGGTTAGAAGTTTAGTGGGCGCTCTAAGACTGATATCCAACTTTATCCCTCTAATCGACTAAAACAAATCCAAAGAGACTCAGAAGTGATTCTCCTCGACTATAAAATTCAGTTTGTTTCTGAATGATAGAGATATCCTCTTCAATATCAATATCTTCCGAAACATTGTTTATGTAAATCCAGGCGAATCCATCCGCTTCGGGAATATTATCCCATGGATTCTGCATGTTCTATGCAAATTGGAACCCTACTTGCTCGAATAAATGAGAAGACGTGTTTAGCGTTATTTTTACATCTCAACTTTCGTTACAGATCATCGGAGTGCCAATATTCCAACATAATGGTAAAGCCTTTATTTGCATATCCCCTTATCCATCCCTGCACTTCCTCAGCAAATGGAAAATCGAGCAGTTCAGCGACAATCAAGCGGAGTTCTCTTTGCTCCTCGGTAACCAAGTGGAGTTACTATCGTTCAAGTGAAATCCGTCTATAGCCGGTGGGAGTCGGATACCGAGCAGCAGAGACATTTAATCGATTTAACGATACATTTTAGAAAGTTTTTAAAGGAATTCGATCGTTTCCGACTAAAGTTGTTTCGTTGACAACGAAGTTCACCACTAGCAAGCGTAGAATTAAAGGGGGGAATTTGCCTGGCAAAGATCGAGCCGGATTTTGCGATGAATTCCTCTTAGAAAGATATTTACCATAGAGATCTTTGTCTGCTTCCCTCTCAACTCATACAAAAATTATAAAATAATGATAATATGCAAGCAGTAGGGTCAAAGGCCGCGTTGACGACCGTCGAAAGCGCTCGGTGAACGGATATTGACGATCATCGAAATCCTCTGCTGCGAGGGACGCTACAGTGATCGTCCGAGTCTCTCAGTGGGATGATATCGAGGATCACGAACCCCCCTCGTCTTATCCCGTCTGCCATCACTTCCCGACACCTAAAGATATGCGGAAGTAGAACCATCGAAAATTGCGAGGTGAGGGGGTGTTACGACTTCCCCGTCGAGCTCTTATAGACTATTTTTTGAAAGAGTGCGTTCGTTGCGAGAACTTGAAAAGGCGATCTGCCAAACGCGCGCCACAATAGATCGAGCGAGCGCGTCACTTGTCGCTAGACAGAGAGCGATGTGATCGCATTTTGGGTGAGGCTTGCTCGAGTGTGTGCTTGTGGCGGGAGTTGTGGGTGATTGGTGTGTGCAGAGCAATTCTCGATAAAGTTGTGGAGGTGAAGTTGGTGTTCGGGGTCGAGCTCCTAGACTAGAGGGTCACGAGTGGAGCTCATGCTTCGGCATCTCTGAACGAAGATGGTGTCTGAGAAGGGACGAGTGAAATACAAGACGTTTGCTGCATCATTTCGATGACAACACAACGCTGTGGGAAAGTTCATCGCAGGAACGCGTCGGTCAAATAAGGGTTTCGCATTCGTTGCCTTCCGCGACCAGAAAAACACTTGTGGGCGCCATTTAGTCTCATTGCCAAGTCTATTGGACACCTGCCAGGGTGGTTCGACGATTGCAAGTGGTGAAAGGACAGCGAAGAAGTTCTTTTTCCCGAGGTAGAGAAGGGCCGATGAGAGAAGTCGTTCTGCTAGGAGAGCGACGGTTTCGGTCCGCTCGGATCGCCTTGTTCGGCTCGATCTGTGCGAAGGGGAAGGCAGATGCGGCATTTATGGAAGGTCGACAGGTTGAGGATGGTTCGCTGAGAGTAATGAAGCCCGACTTGGCCCTGTTCGTCGTCTCTTCAGTTCCGTTGTGACATGCGAACGCCGTTTTGTCATTCTTCGGCCCACTTGGAGGTTCTCAGGTCCTGCAGGTGTTTCGCTGAGACGGGCTTCGGATGGGAGACGTTGCACACAACTTATGAGTTAACTCTATAAAATCATTCAGTTTTCATATTGATCTCGCATCGCGAGAAACACCACAACGTTCTGGTCTCGTTTCTAAGAAGCATTTTACCGGGGAATGTGTCTCGGGCACTGAGTCAGATTACTCGAGCTCACGGGGGAATCTCCTGGCTACTTCCGTCTATCGTTATGAGTTCAGCAGTGTCGGGAATTGCGCGTTTTGAACGTCGAAGTGGAAACATCCATCCATTAGTCATATCGTGGAGCTCCGGCTGGAGTTCTCTTGAATTCCCTGTGGAAGTGAGCAAATCCTAGCGTTCCTCCCATCCTATTGTGATCTGATCCATTTGCAGAATCACGCAGAATAAATTATTGTCGTTCTAAATCATTTCTTCCGCTAATCTAAACATATTTTTTTAGAATAATTTGTCTCTTTGATTGTGACGACTCAAGTTGTGCAATTAATCCCTTAAGTTTTCAGGTTTTATTAATTTTTAAACCTAAAATACCCATAGTATATTGTTTCCCAAAATGAAATCCCCATAGAATGAGTCCCCAAAGAGGCAAATCCGCCTTTAATGTTGAGATATCTTGCTTCTCTCGTTTTACATCACCAAAGAGATTGCAGAACGAGGGGGGAGAGAGAAGGGAGAGGAGGATAAAAGTCTTTTCTTAGGACGATTGATACGTATGTGATGTTTGCATTAACTCAGGCGCAAATGGCGTCTCATAAGGGGCATAGCGTGGCTTGTATTGAAATGATTTAGTTTTGAGGCGGAAGTAGACCTTTTTCGAGGCAATATGAAGAAGAAGCAGTCGTGCCGCAATTGAAGAATTCAAAACAGATCGAATAGTTTGAGTTCTCTCAGCCGATCTCTAGTTTTGCCATCGGATATTATCGATATTATCATTGAAGCTGCGTTAATTTAGCGTTTTGTTGCTCTCATATCGCCGTTGGTTCTTTCAAAATCTGTTTCATTAGCGAATTATTCCACATTCCATTGAAAAATGAACTATGGAGACGTCATTTTAGAGCTGGAGGGGGTAAAAAACATTTTTAGCACAGCTTATCTGTACTTCGTTCATAATCGATTGGCTTATGTATGATCGGGTACGGTCACCCCTCCCGAAGTATCAGTCGACGTTTTCTAATTACCGTCGTGGTCAGAAGTTTTCCCCACACTGAGATCAGTGCTCCTCTGTGCTGTTAGCGTCGGGATTTGCGCATTGTATTCCTTCGTCATCCTTATAAGCATTTCACCACTTGGCGTTGTCCCACCCTCGGCGAGAGGAATTCACCTATCCCCTCATCCCTTCAAACGTAGGTCTTTCGCACAAATTCTCCCACTCATTTCCTTCGGGTGGTAAAGCTCGAAGAGCTATCCTCAAGCCCGACCTATTTCACAAGTTCAGGCGTAACATCGTTTTGGTGATCGGCATTGGTGACGATATAATCGTGGGGTTGCAAATCTCTTTCCCAATCGCGTGGGTACCGATCACCGATCTTCATAACGCATTTGTGACCCTATGAAGCACTGCACGAGCGTTTATAGTCCAAGAAGAAGAAGAGAAGAACGTTTAGAGTGGCATCACGTCCTTTCTTCTTTATATGCGGGGAACTTTTTATGAACATATTGCATCGTGACAAGCAAATTGGTGGGTAGTATGAAAGAGAAGGGTGCCTATCTGAGGTGATCGTATGTAAGACGATTGCAGCCGTCGAATTTGCGTTCATGTTCGATGTCTCCCACTTCCGTTTTACCTTCATTTCGTGCAAATTTCAGTTGAGTTCCGCTCACTCTTTATTCCTATAACGTTTAGTAGTGAGAGCGCTCGAATTGCTCGTTACAACGACGATTCGCATTGCAACGTTCGGCGTTATCCGCCATCATTCAATCGCGTTATGGATGCGCGTGTCGGCGGCGCAGGTCGCTTAAATGGTTACTCGTTTTCGAATTATTCTCTTCTCCTTGAAATATTTGAAGTTATGAGCTACAGATCCCTTTGCTCTTCAACTCTATCCCCGATCGGGTACTCATCCATCATTCTATCGACGATTGCTTTATTACAAACAATTCCCTTATTTATTAACGATCGGGTAGCAGTGCGCTTAGTCTCTTCCCCGTGTAGTTGAACGTCGGGTATAACTTCTTGATGTTTTGACCCACCTTATCTTGTGGGAAATTTTCAGCAAATGCTAGCCACCTTCTTAAGATTCCCATCCGGGTAACATTCTCCCCATGTGATCTCCTCGTATTGTGTTGTATTTGAGAGCTCTAATTTTTCATTTCGGATAAAGAAAAAGCAGTTCCTAATGCCGTTCATCGTTCTCACGTTGTAATTCCCCACTATCAGAAGCCACTTGCATGCTGGTTGGATTCGCTTTACGAAGTGCTAGAAAAGTCGAAGCATCGTTGACCACTTTTCGTTGTCGGACACTTGCGCCACCGTTGTGGTGGTCATTTAACCTCGGTTGGGTATAAGTTCGTTGTCGGTTTTCGAGGATGGATAGCTGCTTTCATAAAGTTCTCTATATACACTCCAAAGTGCTATGGCACGCGAATAAGGGGGGACGCGCAGTTCAAATATTCATGCACTAATAATTATCTCCTCCTTTTTTGTGTGCAATTCAATAAAAAGTCGGTGAAATATGTGAAGTAAACGATTTTTGGCACATTGCCAATGCGAGTAAGTGTCGGTATATTCGTTCAGAAGTTGCGCCGCCTGCACAACGCGCGCGCCCGGCGAGTGCTGCTCGGCACGTGAAATGTGATGCATGGAAAGTTATTAACGTGGATGCGCGATCATTCGTCTATAGATTCGATGGAGTTTGCAAGGAGCTACCTCAGGTTGATGGAGCTCGAGCTTATTTGTTTCTCTTCGGTCATTTCATACGTACAGATGATTTCGATGATGGGATTCAGTTTGAGATTCGAAACGACGCTCGTGGTCAGCTAATAGAACCTACATGATTCCTTCTTCCATATTCCTTTTCGCTCTACTGATCGAAGCGTTGACGTGTACATCACCTTCAGTATTTCCCTACTCTGACAACGCAAGGTAGTAGTGTCAGGTTGGATCGTGGTAGTCGTATCTGTCACTGCAGAAGTGACATCTGAAAAGGGGAAAATGGGGGTGAAGTGGAAGGAAAGGTGGGATGTGGAGAATTAAGAAGGTGGGATCAGTCTTCTGTAGGCAAATAAAATTTGGACGGGCATTACCAAGCGGAATGAGGTGAGACTATTTGGAGAGCTCTTTCTAGAACTCCCCCAATAGTTAATGGTTACAAATACAGATTTTCACCTGCAATTTCAGTATACGATTTATGCGGTTAGCGATCCGCGAAGCCAATATGTGCGCTTCCGCAAAGCGGAGACACTCGACTTGCCTATTCCTTTATTCGTGGTTCGTTCTATTCTTATTGTTTGCCTCATATATTTCCTCGTAAAGATAGAAAGAACGCCGTTTTTTTCCATAGCGAAGAGGAGAATGCACTCGTTTGCTTAGAAGTAAGAGATAAAGACAAAGAAACGGTGTGAAGGCTAGTCGAAATTGACGACTCTTCGAAATCGGAAATATCGCTGTGAGATATACGACCCGATTTTTCAGTTTAGATGTGCTGAGTGCAGTTGATACGTAATTGGGTCTTCCGATGGGCCGATTATTTGCAGATAGTGCTTTCGGGTCTGTATCTTTGAGTTTAGTTTGCATTTATGGAATTTAGAGGGCCATTTACTACAGAATCTTTTCCTTCGTCTGGCTTTGGATGAGCTTATTCTTTGCAAATGTTCTTCCAGGAATTAGATAGCCAGAAGTCCTATTCCTCATCTTTCCTCACTTGTCCCTTTCATCATGCAGATGGTGGGAAGGAGCGGGAGGTGAATTGAGGCTGTTTCTTCAATGCTGGAATTGTGTTGCAGGTGGACAACAACTCAGTTGGTCTATCACCCAAGCGTGAGGTATCTATCTACGGTCTTAACGATAACATCAATGAGTCGTTTTTGCGGGATATGTGCGAGTAGGTCTTTTTTCATCTTTTTTGAATATATTGTCGGCTTTTAGAAGAAACGTTATTCGTTTTGATCGTCTTAGAGGGAGCCATTTTCTCTTTTTCCTGTATTATCTTGTACGGCCATAATTGCTTCTTTGATTGAATCACTCGGCAGTACTTTCATTTGGTTGCATTCGCAGTCTCTTTTTGTCATCCATTTCCCTTTACCCCTCTTTCCCCTCTTTTTTTGCACTTTCGACACTCACTCGATAAGGAATTTGCGTTGGAAAATTTCCCTCAAATCTCTTCGAGTGAATAAGGTTTGGTTACGTTTGGTGTCTGCACGATCGCGTTCTGATCACACTGAGGGCACACTTGTTGTGTACATCCTTTATAGTTCGGGCGCTGTGATTGATCTATACGGTCATATAAAGTTTTTTCTTCCATTCAGTGGGCATTTCGTTCCCTTTTATTTCTCAGATTTTCCTTTATGTTTTCAGTTTTCCCTCAGAGGAGACTTTTACCTCAATTTGTTCTGAGCTTTCTTTACGCACTCGGGGGGTCGCTGTATTTTCTTGTTTAAGAGAAGGAGCAATTTCTTTCAGAGTTCCTTCAGTGAATCAAGTAGGAATAAGGCGAATAATTGCATCTTTTCTTGCATTCTAGTTGGAAGAGAAGAAAGGAGAGGTTGAAAGTAACAAGCTGGTGGCGGGATGGTGCAAAAAGATGCAAAGGGAGAAAATGTCAGCGAGGAGGACGGCGCCTCTCGAAAGGCTCTTTAAATTATCTTAGTCGCTCCCCCATCCTTTTACTTCTCCCTGCTTTCTCTCTTCCATCTCATCACTATCAGCAGAAGTACCAATCGATTAATGTTTCTGGAGGGAAGGAGGAAATCTGTGGCAACGATTACGATTGCAGGAAAGTGGGCCCTGTAAGTGAGGTGATCATCTATCGACATCCTCGTACAAAGAAACACATGGGAATGGCATT
The DNA here is from genome assembly GCA_037576465.1 of Parascaris univalens. Classification (NCBI taxonomy): domain Eukaryota; kingdom Metazoa; phylum Nematoda; class Chromadorea; order Rhabditida; family Ascarididae; genus Parascaris; species Parascaris univalens. The sequence goes on from JBBHLZ010000034.1 coordinate 13,960, forward strand.
GGTAGTGTTCGAGGAACCGAGCTTCGCGGCTCTGTTCGTTGCGAAGACAGATGGCTGCTCGGTGATGGGTGGACTCATTACTTGCTTCCTTGATCCTTACGGTATGAGCCTCTTAATGTCCTCATTTTGAGTAATTTAGATCGCGTGTATTGTTGATTTTTTAAAGTATGAGAGGAAGATCGATTGTCGTTATGCTGAAAGTGAATCGCAGTTCACCTGATGAAATTTCGAAAAAAGATGAGAGACTGTTTCTTCAGAGTAGGTTTTCTTATGAGTTCGAGTTAATATCTCAAGTTCCTGGGAACTTCAACTGGAGCATTCTCAGGTGCTCAGGTAGTAGCAGCGTGTGACGCCTCATCTATTTTATTGCACATTTGTGCGGTTGATGTGACAGGAAGTTGGCATGGTCGGTGATTGAAATCCTCCTACGCTCAGTTGTAGTTGTAACATCCTTGCGTACTCTCAGTTATGGATTGCATTAGCTATAAAGAGACAAGTGTGATTGTAGCGTCGAAGATCAGCAGGCGTTATGAGCAAGTTGCGATGGAATATGCGCCGATTCCTAATTACTTGCGAGGTGTCGATGAGGCGAAACTCAATGAACTACGTCGGATATTGAATTTGCCTCGATCGCCTGATGAGGTATTTTCTATCGATCTGTTTATTGATTCATTTAAATATAAGTTTGCCCCTTCTCTTGAGCATTGTTAAACCTTAGCTTATAGGCTTTTCGTTTGATACATTGGTTTATAGGATGCGTAATAATATTGAAGAGGGAATCCTGTCTTGAATATTGAAGGTTGTATTCAGAGGGAATCCCGTTTCTTTCATGCTTCTGAGCTTGTTGGTGCGAGTCCTGACCTTCAGTTGATGCATCTGTGCTGCTGTGAGTGATTGAACAGTTAGTCATATGAAAGACTGAGAGGGGATATAACCGATATTTTAAAGTCTCCTATGAGGAAATGCATACGACGGCATGTTGAAGTGTTTGGAGTGTTCGGGATGAGCTTTTAAAATCTAGCACTCTGTTCATTCGATGAGTATTTCCAAAGCAGAGTGAGGTGACTGATGACGAAGTTCATAGGTCGGTGGATGCGAACGTTTAACCCTCTCAGACCTCTCTTTATACATTCTCGATGGGATATTATGAGGGATTTGATTTATTTGTGATGGAAGTTGCCCTGAGAGAATCAAGAGGTAACTGCTCTCGTTAATGGAATTGAATAGCCGTCTATTTCAAAAACTTCACCCTCTATTTCATTCTCTTAAACTGTCGTCTGTTTCAAAAATTTGACCGAATTGGAGTTGTAGTGATGCTTATGAAATTTGGTCCTAGAAGGCGAGGTAGGAGATGGTTTCTTTGGGAGAGTTCTACGATGTCATCTTTATAGCCGCAGAAAATGTCTCGATTTTGTTATAATATGGAAAAGAATTTGGTCATTGGTTCTGGTCTGTGTGCGTGTGTGGCTTTTTTATACGTCTTAAACTCTTTAAAAAGGCACTCGGTGTGCCTTGATTGGTGCAACACTCTTTTACTTCATAGGGTTTTTCATGAGAGTTTGAACAATTCCAAGTTTTCCAAGGCGTTGCACGACGATCAACCATCATGCAGTGGAATGGATCGGTTGGAGGATGCGTATGATCATGTTGATGAGTCTTTCGAACCGTTCAATAAGCAAGTGCCATCACACTCTCCGTGTAGGTCTTTGAATATCCTCAGCTTTTTAAAGTTTGCATGTCGCTTTAGTGAGGAGATCCGTCGAGTTTGATGGTAGGGTGGAGCCCAGTAATACGATCAGGCGACCCGGTTATTGAAGTTTTCCATATGTGATCGACGATATGGTAAAAAGGATGTTTAAGAATAAGAATACCATATTTTATTAAATCTTTATCGCTAAACTGTTCGACTTGCTGGAAGCGAAGTTCCCAGATATTGCTCCTCCGTTGTAGCTTCATTGTCTGATTGTTCTTGTTTCCTGATTTTTCTGCCCCATCAGAGTAGTAATTACTGCGATGGAGCAACATCTCACTTTAAATATTTTCACCAGTTGTATTCCGGTTTCCATAAATCTTGCCATACCCGTGTTGTATTCTCGTTTGGTCGCGATTTTGAGTTTCCACTTGATGTGTTATTTGGTCACATATTTTAGGAGTTTACAGGTATTTAAGCATCTCAATTGTGCACGTTTATGTTTAGTGGGTGAACGCATTTCAAACTAAGTCGAAAAGATTCGCTTACAGGTGAAACAACGCCGCGGGCGGCATGCAGTTGCGATACGGGATTGATGAGCACACCGAAGACTTCGGCTTCCATTGAAGCCATTACAGTTTTACCTTCTGCCGCATCGGATATTGTCGCATCTAGCGCCCATTGCCCGCCTCCTCCTGCACCTCCTCCTCCATTGTTACGTCCAGGAGTTCCTCCATCTGTATCAGGCCTTCCACCTCTTCCGGCTACAGTCCTTCCAGGTCCACCTGAAACAGCTCATCCACCTCCGCCGGCCACACCCCTTCCAGGTCCACCCGCAGCCAGCCTGCCACCTCCGCCACCTTTTTTTCTTTCTACGCACTCGCCAGTACCTCCTTCTCCGCTAGCATTTCCGATTTCACCGGTACAAGCATTTTATCCTGTCACTACACCAGTGCCCGGTGTTCCTTTGGTTTACGCACCACATCTTAAGCCGGCTGATTATGTTCCACCACCACCACCTCCAACTAGTTCAGGTTGGTTAGTTTTTCTATTCGGTGAACAATCTCGATTTTGTTTTCGACTTTGGTGAATGCATCTCGAAAGCCTCCTGTTGTAAGGCGCCATAACTGTACAAGAAAGAGAAAAAGTCGGAGAAACCACTTGAGTGGTTCTTTTTGAGTCTTTTAAACAGGGAATGAGCGTAATTGCTCGAAGTCACCGAAGTGGACTTCCACATATTCTTATAAATGTTTCGTTATTAATTGTTTCTGAAACGGTCCATTGCTGTTGTCGAAGTGTTTACTGTGTGGTTCATGGGCTGATTCCACCTTGTACAACATTGATTTCGAAAGTACAATTTAATTTTTGGCCCAACAATGAGAAGTCCCAATCTCCGTCATTATGCGCATCGAAGTTAACAGACAAGGATCAAATACTGTTGACCACGATTTCTTATCGATCGGATTTTCGTCAGCGTTAATTGGCAGGTGCTGCCAAAATTTATTTGAGATGAGGATTGAAATTGCAGCGCTGAGACCGATTTCGGCTCCAAAGGTGTCGACATTGCGTTCGATGAGTGCATTGTCATCACTGAGTGCGCCCCCTTTACCACCGCCTACAGTCGCTGAGATGGCTACAGATTCAGTTGCTAGAACACCAGTTTCCGAGAAGACACCGATCGATCCTTCTCCAGTATAGTTTTTTCTGAGGAAGTTTATTTGTGAAATATTTTCTTAAAAGATGGTGAAACAGTGAGTGGTCCCTATTTTAAAATATATTCCATCCGATACTTATTAAATGGATGTACTTACTGGCAAGGGTCTTATGGTATTAGCTATAGAAGGGAGTGGGAGGGTCGGGAGAAGAGGGAAGAACGAGGAGAGGCTTCATGTTGCGCTTTCCAAGCATTAAGGTTTGGTGATGGTTTCTCAGTAAAGCGCCAAAGGATGGCAATGAAAAGCAGTTGAAGAGAAAACGTTGCGGCTGGGTGACATCAGAAAAAAGAGGTGAAGGGCTCCGTGACAGTGTCTCTAGGTTTCAGCTTTCATCAAGTCTATTTTTAAACATCCAACTGTTTACAGTTTTCGACCACTTCATATCTAATTCCGTCGTCACCGCCATCTATTTTTACTTCTCCAAAAAACATGATCTTTGTATATTTTTCCCACAACGCTTTCTGAGTCGAGAGCGAAGATGAGGGAAACAAGGATTGCATGGAAATGATAGAGCTTTCCCATCGACGAACAAGTGCGGATTTGGATAGTGTGGAAATTTTATGATTGCATAGATTCTTCATTAAACATTTAGATTTGATGTCACATGGAGGGAGGAGGGGACAGCATTAATTCAGCATGTTTTCTAGCTGATTTGAGATCAGATCAAATTTCTTTACAATCATTTAGTCAATAAAAGTGTTCAAACGGACTCATTTGCATTCAGAAAATGCGATATAATTTTTGGTGTCAGCCTGTTAGCTAGCGGAGAAATTCGGTCTTGGATAAGCCTGGCACTTCATGAGGGGTTTTCTCATTATTTTATATTTTTAGGAAAGGGGGCAGCAAGAACGCGAAGAGGAGAAACGAACACCGACACAAAAAGAAGATGGAAAAGTGCGGAAGCGGCTTGTACGAAGTCAGTCGCAAAAATTACATCTCGTGGATGATATTGGCGGTATCGATTCAGTTTATTGCTTCATGCATCGATAGGAATATACTGTGTTCTTAAGATTGCTTTCGCTTTTTGGTGAAGATATTTCGATAATATATTTGTTGAGGCTGATAAGAATTCGAGGATTTCAGCGCCGACTATGAGGGAAGAGTGTGATTCATTTGGTGTTATGGAAAGGGTTTTCGTCTCATCATTTGATTTGTACTCATCATCTCAGCAGGACGGCAGATTTTCCATCATTTCTTATACATACGTTCATCGTTGAGCGACATTTTTATCCGTTAAGAAGAGCAGAGTGTGTCATCAAAAACCCGCCCACGGAAGAGAAGACATCCAACATGCTCAACATCAACGTTATCGTCGAGTGGAGCTGAGGATTCCGTAAGCGAGGCGGAGAGTGATTTAAGTGTCTTCCAAAGAAAAATGAAAGCCGAGCGCCGAGCTAAGAAGAAGCGACATATTGAAGCGATTTTCGAAGAGGTTGTCATCATAATTTTATAGGTTATTGTGATGATCCTTTATGGTTGTCGTATCAGCTTGAGATGGGATTGATTTGTTTGCTCTCTCAGAATCGGGATCCATAAATTTCGATGGACTCTGAGGAATATTTCGAGTAGCTATTGAAATGTTCGAATAAGATATGTCTTTTGCATCGTTGAAAAACGAATCCCTACGAAAATACTGAAAACGTTAAGATAGAATTGACTGGATTGCTTCTGTTGGTGGGCAGATTGAGTTTGCGCAGTCGTTTAGCTGGTGCGTTATCTGAATTAAAGGTTACGCAGGCTTAGATTTAGGAGTAAAAATCTTCAGATAGTGCTTAGACGCGGCTAAATTCGAGCTTTCGAACAGTTTGCAGGCATATGAATTTTTGCAAGCTTACATAGTAGTATTGAAGGCGATAGTTAGCACTCGACTCTCCAGATTTTGTTAATGTTCAATTTGGTGGTTCTATGAGAAGTAAAAAACCAATGTGTGTGATATGCGATCTGGTCGACGAGGCGTGTGCAAAGTTGGGATGGGGAATGAAAATATTTAATGGGCCAAAAATTAGGAAAGTAGAAGAGGCTCGGAGTGAATCAAAATTGTACAGTACAGGTCGAGATCAAAGGGAGTTTTTAAAAGTTACACTGTATTCCTGTAACATTCTCTATCCATGAGAAATGGAATATTTCTTCACTCCGTAGCTTCCCTAATATGTCTATATGGAAATGCCGATTCACTATGCCGTGCTTTACATATTTTTTTGCATATTCTGAAGTCTGGGTCGGTTATTTTAGTTCGATGAATTGAGTAACGATTTCACCAAAATAATTTTGCCTCAGGTTTTGATTATCTTTTCTTGTTTTTAGTTGTACGTTTATGTGAGGATGCAGTGTAAACCGCACCGATAGTGGATACGGAGGCATTTCAACTGGGTGATGGGTGGAAGGGATGATACTCCCTACGTTTTGAAGGTTTTTGGATGTTTTGGGAAGCATTAAACAATGTCCATGGATTCGTTTATAGCATCTTGCATTAATTGATATCTTCATTTTGCAGAAGCGGAAATATTATAAAAGAAGGAGCTATGCCGAAGGGTCTAAAGATTATTATAAGGTGTGTTTCTCTTACATTTGTAAATCGAGAAAGGAGCTTTTCGAAGGTTTTCTATGAGTGGAAGTCTAGAAGGGGGGGGGGGGGGAGTAGTCTCAACTAGTCGCTCTGCCTTGGGGCGTAGAAATCCGTTTTTTACTTAGTGCAATGTAGAAGAATTTTATACGCAAGCAGTATGTTCTTACAAGGTTTTCTCTGTACACAAGAGCGCTTCGTAGTAAGTTGGCTATCTCGTGCAGCTAGCAAGAGGAGGTTGAAGTGTGGTCCGAACTGTTGTTGCCATCCAAGAACTGATATTCTGTTTGAAGTGGAACGTCGTCGTCCATTACAATCTTGGAGTACGATATAATTAGTCAAAATTTATTTATCCGAGAGAATTTAAGAATTATGGCGCCCTTAGCAAATCGATCATCCGGATAGGTCGTTGTTGTGTTAAATCAATGAACACGGATAGAAACTGTCTGACGTTAAGTTGCGAGTAAAGACCATCTCCTCGTTTTTTGTGGGAGTAGAGAGTTAGAAATAGCAGCACATCACTTAAGTCGTCTTTCATCACAGGTCACTTCAGTTTCTCTTAAATCTCGAGGCAAATTTAATGGATTGTTATCGAAACATTCGTAATGAAACTATTTTTCCGGATTTGATATAATTTCTCATCTTCTTACCCTATAAGTATTCACAGTAACATCCTTGCATTTTTTCTGTGTAACGTTCACTTCCGCATATGTGATCATAGATGGACAAGCAATATTCTGCCGTGCCTTTTTTGATTTTCGATTTTCAAGGATGTCTAGTCAGTTATGCATAGATTATATATCATTCCGTTCTTTGAAGGAGGTCGTAATTCGAACACTGGATGAACCGAAGGACCGCAAAGATACAGGCGTTTTACGATCCCATGGTGAACCTCGCGAGTTGGTTCAGGAGGTCGAGAGGTACCAACGGATCAGAAGGTTCGATTGTTCCTGAAATTCAATTTTGGTAGTTAAACTGTAAAGGGCAGGCACGAATTGTAAAGGTTCGTACCGTTCCTCATTTTCGGAGTGAACCAGGCTGCGATGCACTGATTTCAACTTTGTTGCTGTTTGATCTTATGTCACTTTTTGCTGAGTGGCTGCTTGGCGAACACGGATGCATTGTACTCTAAATTGGCGGATCTCAATTTATGTCAAGAAACAAGAGCGTCGGCTTTTAACTACGCGTTTCACATCTGGAATTATTTTTGAAATAGCATCCATCGATATTCACTCGGATCCAGCATCTATATTCCATATCACACAGAAATAATGGACGGTTGTCTCTTTCTTGGCTAAGATCTAAATCTTCATCTTTCACTATGCCTTCAGGTATAAACGACGTCGGAGCGAAGATATGCGAACATCTTCCCCTGAAGCACGCCATATGAGGTCGGAGCCTGCTGAGCCGGGAGAGATAGATTTACCGGATTTGGAAAGTGTAAGTAGCGATGATGACTCACATCGACGAAGAAAGCATCGACCGAGGCGTGCTAGTTGTTCGCAGACTTCGCCTGCCGTGAAGGAAAAAGTATGTTTTTAGAAAGCTGCATTGCGAGTTTAAGAACATGTATGGCTGTAAAAATATTTAGAACGTGTCTTGTAATGTTTTGAGATATTTTTGCCATAGCTGTGGTCTATGACAAGACGGGCCACAGTTTGATATCGGGGTATCAGTATCGGTTGTTGGGTTCAGTGCATCTACCGGAGTTGTCGATGTATTTGCTGTAAGATTCGTAAATAGATTTGACATGCCATAATAATTTTATAGGCATTGTTACCTTAAAGATTAATTAAGATTTTGAAGCGATCCAAATTCGATGTTCTCATCCGATAACAGAAATGCTGAGGAGATCCTCGTTTAAACGATAAAAACTGCCTCGGATGGAGCTGCCTGATGTGAAGGATGTTATATGAAATATCACAGCGACCCTCGGCTGTTTCAGAGCTGTATGGAATGAAGAGCTTTTGATGGTAGAAAATCCACGAATTTATTTGATGTAGTAAGGGAGTAATTTCTCGTAATCCTATGTTGGCTGTCTGCGTAAATCTTATTCTTGAACTCATGCGCTTTATGCCTCAGTAAAAGTTGATAGAGTGGGCGAATCACTTGCAGATGAGCGTAAATGTGGCATATATTTTTTGTGTGTCTATCATTTAGTTCCAGGATCGGCGATCATTCGCTGCAGTAAATGCAAATCCGACGCGAATATATTCGCGTTCAGGAAACGACAGAAAAGATCGTGTTGCAGAACGGAGAACAGCACCTTTCACACAAGGGTTGGCTTTCCCTCCTCCTTCTCTCATTCTTTTATTTTAATTTCCTTTGTCATTGCTTTCCCTCACAGGAGGACATCTAGCTTTTTTCTGAAATTGAATGCTACTAACTTGTTTCATCCAATCTGTCGTGTTGTCGGTTATCTGAGCAGCTATCGAGGTGCATGTAAGCCAGGTTTGTTGTTCAACGCCGATATCACTTCTATATATGTGGCGAGCAGATTCAACGGGCAGTTATAAGAAATGTGCTTTAGCGCTTATCTGCATCGCTACTGGCATGTAGTTAAGCTGTATGCCATATTGTAGTCGTTTCATTTGTGAAATGATCTGCCAAGAGAGTGACATTGAAACGTTAGAATGGCGCGTTCTAGTGAGTCGACCCGTCGTAAAGTGGCATCATGTGTGGGTGTCGAAAGTCGCAACCACCGTTGGTCTTCCTCATCGGCGAGCGAGGATTCATTTTCTGATACAGACGAACCGTCTTCACGCCGTTCACATTCCTCAAAAAGGTGCGGTGCTCATTCTGGCATACATTCATATCTCCAAGTATTTTTCTCCTCTGTTTATACGAGAAAGTAAAATAAAAGCATTTGTATTCTGTTGTTGGTTTCGAACGTTTTTGGCCTTACTTTGCTTAGGCGGGATGGAATTTCCGGAGTACTTGAAAGTTGCTGTCAGAAAGAAGTTGGGTTCATTCGCCAACAAATTTTGTCGTGTTCGAGGTTACCTATATATGAACTGCTCTGAGATATCTGATCACAGGATGGTGTATAGAATATTGCATCGGGAAGACTGTTTTGTTGTGTGCTTTCTTATGTCTTTAACGAGGATGAATAATATTGGTATTGCAGAATGACTAGACGACGCCATAAGAAGGTAAAAATCGATGAACGAGACGCATTTAATAAGCGCCGAATGGGCAGGAAAGTCACGTCGGTGGATCTCATGGTTTCTTTCGAGCTTCGTTTAAGAGCTTTTTTAATTTGCCATCTTCATTATAAGGTGACACGGCCACTGATGATAGAATACTAGAAGTGTGTCAGTGCAATGGCTGTCGGTCACTGGTTTGAAAATGGTTCTGGATTGTCTCATCCGACTCGCATGCTACTATTTTTAACCCTACAGGATTCGTCTGCAAACGTCCCATCACCAGAGGACTTTTGCTATCAACTTGATTTCATTTCGTTGTATTTTCTGGGGAGGGAAATTTGCATGAAGCCATGCGGGTGGTTTTTCTTAGTTTCAAAGTCGCATTTCCATATTGTGTTGTAAAATCTAAGGGTGTTTTCAATCTCCACTATACGCTTTTTTCCACACAGGATTTAAAATGGTTTTCAGCGAATGCCATATTATATTCGCTTTGTGTAAGACCATTCAGGGCCAGCTCGAGTACAGAGCAAGATTCTTGGATGTATCGTTTCACAAGGTATACAGTGAAATACAATTAGAGAAAGGATATGATGTAAATCTGCTTGAAGGATCTCAAAGATATGATGGAAGAGGTGACAAATAGCAGCAACGAATCGAGTGACGAGAAGATAACCACTGCGAGCAATTTGTCGAAAAGTACGCAGCAAATTTGACCATTCTTGCACATATTTACTCTTTTCACCGTGAAAGGGAGGAGGGGTGTTGCTTGAATCTTTAGCAGTTCACTGAGAGTGGATCTAAAATGTTTGAAAGAGGGTCTTAGAGAGCATTCTAATGAAGTGATTGTTGCATCTGATTGTTTGAAATCGCAATAACCATACGATAGATTTTTCGGCATTGATTGCGCAATTGTTTTTCTTTGTTAAAATTTTCAGAGCTTCAAAAGAAAATTAAAGGATTGCTTATAAATTTCCGGTTAGTTCATATTTCGTGGACAACTCATTAGCACGAATAGGTTTTTTAATGTATTTCTGGGCTTCTATGTTGTAAAATACATCAGAAAATACACTCGGAAGTTTTGGTTGAAGGTTGTCGTTGGACATCAAATGCAGCGAAGATCTTCCGTCGATGCTGAAAATTGAGGAATTCTACTTGAATAGGGAAGGGTCCAAGTGCGTATGGTCGTGTGTTCGACGGTTTTACAGTCTGTTTTGTTTTTATTGTTAGGTTGAATGGAGTTTATTCAGATCGAAGCCTACGTTCCATGGGAGGAAGCCTACCAGGATCGTCATTTAGCAGTCAGACGTCGTTGATGAACGCACAATCTTTAACGATGAGGCCGTCATTTGAACAGCGTTTGGAGACACTCTTCCATTCTACAACACCTTCAAAGCAATCGGTGATTTTTCATCATAGATCGTCTCATTCATAGCACTTCACATTTGCGGTGAGCATACGTTGCCAGCTCGGATATTGATGCGAGATGAAAACTTGCAAGCCCCCTCCGTCCTTTGTTTTAACGTATTCACTGGCGCTTTTCAGTTTATACCTTTTATCAGGTAGTGAGTGGTGTTATGAGATTGCTGAAGTTCCTATTGCTTTTAAATCGGAGTGGATAAGAAAGGAGAACGTACCGTGGAGGAAAATAGCTTCTTCGAGAGCTTATTTTTGGTGTTTACGTTCATTTTGAGAAGTTTGTGCTTCGAAGACGAAGTTTATATCGTCCTGTTGTCTTCGCGATGTTTGGCGTATTTGTGCTGCTCAGTAGCACTCACTTGTGGGTGGGAATTTGTGCGTATGGGTTTTGATGAGTGACATTAATTTTTTTACTATAAAATGTAAATATGTAGGCATATTTAGTGCATGACATGGAGGTGTCGCTTTTTCGAAATGGTTAAAGAGATGCTATCGCTCTATTATCATCTCTTTCTATTTAATAAATTGTCGGAGATGTTTTATGATTGTTCGGTATTATTTCTGAATGTCTATTTCTTCAGTTCAAGTTTATATGATTTATTAGTTATTGGCACGCTTTAGGAATGTTCTTTGTACTTAGTATTTCCATTATTATTTGCAGACGGGAAACGTTAGCAGAGATTCGCCGCAGACGCCTTCAATGGGAACTCCAGTATCGGTGTTTACCCCTGGTTTGTTTATTTCAGCCTTACGAATTGTTAAGTTATAGTTTTTGAATTCATAGCATCGCGCTTATATGTGATCTCATGAGCACTTGGATATCGAAAGGCTTGTGATTATTAGCGAAAACACTATAAGTGAATAAGGGGATCATTCTCGTTGAATTATTGCAGAAATAAGTATTTAAGACAGTGGCGGTATCTTTGTAAGAAATGAGATGATTTCATTGAAAAGAATCATTCTTGTATTTCTCTCCATTTTATCCGTTCATCTATGTTGGACTGTATTACCTCAATGAGCTAATTTCAGTTATTTGCGATAGCTCACCGGCTGTTACACCGATTTATTCCGACAGAGCAATGGGAATAACAATTCGAAGAGTTGAAAGTGATTCGCGAGTGCTGCGTAGTACATCAATGTACGTTCGTCAGTTGGACATTTTGAAAGTTTCTTTGCTAGTTGGTAGCAGTTATTATTTGGAGCTGTGAAATAGGCTATATGAAAATGAAAAATGGTTTTACGGATGGAACCTATAAAAATACTCTTGAAAGGATTTGCTATGCTCAAAGCATGGGTTATAGTTTTATCCTTTTGCTTTTGTTTGAATGGGCTTGCGGAACGTAATGTTGGGTAATCGCAATTTGCTGATGCCTTAATGAAGAGGACATTAAAACATAGCGATTTATTAATTGTTTTTTATGTATCCTTAACGATATTTACTGTTATAATTCGTTGTTAACGATGTTGTTTGAGTGTGTGGTGTGAAGCATTGCACTGAAAGATTCGCCGTATATGTCAGTTGAATGTAGGTGTGCTTCAGGGAATCGTGGTCAGCATTACAAGAACGGGTAGCTGCATCATTGGCAAAACAATCTCGGCTCACAAGCGATTCCCCGGTTAGTTTCTTGTTATTTTTCCGCTATACTCTTCATCTGTATTTAATTTTGAGGTTGAGAATTCAGAATTCACTTGGCTGCGGAATTGAAGGCAACTCATGTATTGGAAATAGTAACAAGAAGTCCTTTCATTGGAAAAGTATGCAGTGAACCACGTGATTCCATTCAGCTTTCAATTGATAGAGATGAAGAGCGAATTCATGCAGAAAGGTATTTGATGCGAATTCGGCAAGTTGCAACTTATAAGAAATAGGTGCATTCTTATTTATCATCATTCTCATTTTTGTTAAGCAGTTTTTTTCAGGTGGATGTAGTCTCATTGATGGATGCTGATAGCGTTAGAGAAATGGAGGATAAAGATCTCGCGGAGAGAAGAAAGAAAGAGGAAGAGGCAAAGATACTGGAAGCAATCGAGAGGGAGCGTGTGAAGGCAGAGCAAGAAAAGAAGGCAGCTGAAGAGAGAGAGGCGAGGCGTAGAGAATATGAGAGGAAACTCGAACTTCAAAAGAAGGTTTGTGCGGCTGATTTTCTTCTTGGATTTTTCTTTACTAAATCCACGGTTGTAATTTTCAAGGAGAATAATTCGGAGGGAAGTTTGTAGTGCGTTTTATTGGGCATCTTTAAATTGCTAGCCGAAAAATTGGATATTTTGGTGGAAAAGCAGAAATAGAGGAAGGCTTGGTGCATGGTTTCATTCCAAGCTGGCGTATGTGGAACTGCGATTATCTGCTAAAGTGTGTCTTCATTTATTCGTATTGAATACATGAGGTTTGCTGCTGAATTGAAAAAAACGGGTTTTTTAATGGAACGTTTGAGGATGGGTCCCATATAAAAAATATTTATCCCTGCTTGCCAATTGTTTAAAAAGTTAGATATCCTAATTCGTCACTTGGCTTTTATTTTACTCTCTTCTCGGGTAATATCATCAAAAAGGAAGAATTATTTTTTCATTGCAGCGTTTGTTACGTGGAAAATGCGTAGAAATGATGTTCGAGCGTCTTTACACGGACTTGAGCGTAGTGCTTGCAAAAGATGCTTTGCGAAGGCTCGAGTTGCATGTCGTTGAAAAACTCGAACTCTCTTGGCTCAAAATCTTGGAGGATCAACAAAAGGTATCATTCTTTCCTGGGATGGGGTATCGCTTTAAAATGTATTTAAGGATACGCAATTGTTATCATTAGTGGGAGTTTGAATTATGTCTGTAAAAATCCTTTATAATGTATTAGAGCATTAGTTGATGTTGAGGCCAAGTTTATGGGAATTGTTCCTTTGATCGGCATGAGGCTGCATCAGAAAAAAATTGTGCTATTAGTTAATATTTTGTAAGATAAACAGACAAGTAGCAATTTTGCGTGAAGTGTTTTGATGATATCTTTTCCCATTTGCTTCACCGTTTCATTCAAGAGCATGTTTTAGGTAACAAACGGGACAGGAAGTCTCATGAAAGCAGACGATTCAGAATCGAGAAATACTCCGACGAAACCGATATTTTCCGGTCTATCGCCGGTCAAATCAGTGCTAGCCTTGAGGTTCTTTTATTTTTGTTATGGGATTTATGATGAAGGAACTGCTATGAGAGGCAGTTTCATGGCGTTTTTATTAGAGCTAACGTTCGAAAAACTTGCTGCTGTATCGAATATGGAGATTTAAATATCGTCGCCAATGGATATGCCAGTTCAGTAGCACTGCATCGGAAAAGAGGAAGTCATACTACGGAGGCTGTCAAAATGCCATTCATGGGATGCTGAAGTGTCGCAAAGTTTCTCAGAAGGCGAGCTAATTGTCTGCAGATCTACAGCCTATGAAAAAAATAAAAAATAGTTAAGACTAATACAGGAATTTCACTGAAAAGAACAGTGTAAAGAGCACCTTACGGTGTCAGTAGATAGTGCACAGTTACAAGTTGAAAGATCGCAGAGAAATCTTTGAATGAATTGGCAATCTGTGCACTTTGAAATGGATGCGGACTCATGAAATCTGTCAGTTGAAATTGTTTGAGGCCAGAAGAGGCATTTCGTTTCATGTCATAAATGTTGGCAGGATCACAGCCGCTTCAAGGAATGGACGATTTTCTGTTATTTGATGGGATATCTGCCTGAATTTGGTCATTAATGAGGCCCCATTCATATATATGCAGAATTTAAGTCTTTCGCTCATTGCAAACTGATTTTATGCGTTCTCATTCGTCGACAAAAGCAGTACGAAAATAGTATCCTATTTCTTGAATGATGTTACGCAATTCGGCTTTCCCGATGTGAAACAGCACGTGAAAGAGATGGAAAAGATTGCGTAAACGTTCACGTATCAGTTGTTATCGTAAAGGCACTTTCTTTGGGGGCACATCTGATTTTCCTTTCCTCAGTCACCGCTGTTTGCTGTTGAAGTGCACGCCGTTGACGCATAAACCGAGCTTTGAGCATCATCGGATCTGTGGCTCGCAGAAAAGCTGATATTTTTCAGTTCCAGGCATCACTGATAGAAAATTAGTGGTGGGTCAGAACTATCGACGATGTCTCCTTGTGGGGAATTGTGGTAGAGTGCCTTTTGGCTCGTGATGATTGGAACTTTGCCGGTATAAAATGAGGTTGATCAATGGGTACGCAGAATAGGGGTACAAGCAGACCGATTGTTCATTTAATGATTATAGGAGTTTGAAGTAACTGGCTTCATTGCAAGTGATCAACTGAAAGATCGTGAGAGATGTCTCGAAGGGGAGCGGGGGAGGGGAAGGGGTCGAGTTTGTAGAAGCTGGGAATGATTGTCGCAGAGATCTACGTCTCTTGCTTCTTAGGCAGCATTTTTTTCAAAATTCAGGCATCCTTTATCATTTCGATCTTGAAGTCCTTCCCGTTATAAATGAAGGAATGAATAGATTAAAGAGAACATTTAATATTTCAGCTCGAAGAATTCGCTGAACGAAATGGTGCGACAAGTGGCAGCACAGTCGAAAGCCGAAATGAGCGCGGCATTCGGACCGGATGCAACCGCCTTACTGGGCTCGGATTTCCTTTTCCAAGGATTTGGCGTTATCCGCAATATGCCATCGTTTAAGAAGGTTGGTGAATCGCAGCGTGGACGATTATTATCAATGGACACTTTCAGAAAATGTTCTGGAACATTTTACGTTCAGTTAGAAGAAATTGGTTTTGAGGTCTTTCGTTTTGTAAACGACAACATCAGTCGTATTTTAGTGTTTTACGATAGCAAAGAAAATAAAAAAAAACTGGCCACCAGTGTGATGAATTAGGTCGTTGGCTATAGCGAAGGTCTGGTCGTGGTACATATTTGAGTGCCTCAAGTACCAATGAGTGCTACAGAAGATCCAGCTGTAGAAGAAAATGGTCAGTGTGATGCGAAAGCTAACATGGCGGCAGCTCTGTGTTTTTTCTCGAAGCGTGTGTGCCGGCCTTGTCAGCTGTTGGAGGAAGCATGTCGGATGCTCATTCTTCCTTTGTCTCTGTCCTCTTCTCCTCGTTCCCGACCATCATGTGTCGAATCTTCTTTCAACTGCTGATACACAGAAGTTTATCTGTCAGGTCTTTTTAAAAAGAGTGTTTAGCGCAAAATTTCATGATTCCGGTCATACTTCTGGATTGTCCCGGATGTTTTTGGAGGACGCGTGCCAACGCTCATGTTGAATTCGTTGGCGTTATCAACAAATTGCATCCCGTCTCAAACGTTAAGGTGTGGTTGGCTTCATAAGAAAAGGTGATATGCGCTTTTCATGATATGTTAATGTTCCTAAAGTATGCCGGAATTGTTTTCTAGAAAGTAGTGAGACCAGCCTCGCCACTGATTCGAGATCGATCCAGTGATTCAAGCAGGAGCAGGAGTACAGGTCGTAATGAAAACGCTGAGCAAAGTAGAAGTGTTAGCCGTGCCTCGAGCCCCACTAAGAGTGATGCTGCCAGCCGAGTGGCATCACGCCTTGATGTGGATGATGAAGAACATCATGCAAGGACACCAAAAAGGTAAACAGTTCAATTGCACTTCTTTGGAGCCGTAGTCATTAAGTTTAAGACATCCGTCGAGGCAGTTGACTAGTCTTTATTGTCATCTCTCCCAGGCTATATACCTTTTTTTGATTTTATGCGTTTGAAGAGTTCTTAGGAGTGAAGCAACTCAAGTAATAAGCAAACTCCAACCCGTCGGTTTTGTTCCGAGAGGCTTGAAGTAAATGTCAGTGTTTACCATGTTGCCTCGAACGAAGACATGGATTTCGGTTTTGCAATATCAAAACAACGGACTTTCAGAAGGGTTCCGCAGACCTTGCAATTTCTTCCAGCAGAAAGCTTCCGTCAGAGAAAGAAGTTCTATTTCCATATTTCATCTTTTAGCGACTTGTAGGAAGACCCTCAAGTCTGTTAGATTTTGGGCACGAAAGAAGTAGGAGAAGCAAGGGGGTTATTTCGATATGTTCGGGAGGGAGATCCTCTGAACAAATTTTTTGTGGTGGTGATGGTTTAGTTCCACATTTTTTCGATGTTCGTATTCCACTTGATTTAGGCAGTTCGCTGTTATATGTCATTGATTGCTCTGATGGCCTGCTGAAGTATGGAGCATTATCAGCTACATAGGTTTTTTGAGAAAAAGACGTTAGGACGTGAAGGCGCAGATAAGCTATTTCAGGAAGGTCATTCGTGGTAGCAAAAGCGAATCATCATCGAAGAGTAGTTCGCCCTCAAGCTCAAGCTCTCGCTCATCAAGTGCTTCTATATCGCCAGCAAGGTCATTACGCGCTCGAAGTCCCTCTGTGTTCACTGCTGAATCTGGGTCAGAGCAGCAAGATGCGGAAATCTCGAGCTCATCAGAATACGAAGAATCTGTTGGAGGAGAGAGTGAAGAGATGGATGAGGAAAGCGATGTGGAAATAAGCGTCGAGGATAGTCCATTGGAGGGATCAGAACCGTCCAAGACTTCCATCAGCGGTGATCTATCGTTTTTATTTACACCATTTGACGATAGCAAAGTTTTTAGTCAAGCTGACTTTCTGTATCGCTGTGACACGATAGTATTTGCAGTTATTGAAATCTCCCGTTTCCGATCATTGATGTGCAGTGACGGACTGTGATGCGGATGGCATGGAACGGTTCAATGCACAGACAGTGATTTATATTTGAGAAGGGGAGAGGTAGAAAGAAGAGTTGTTTTGTTTTGTTTTAAAAAATGTCAATCTAGATTTATTTCTACCTCTCTGAGCAAGGAGAAAGTTGCATACCTGATTTGGTGTCATTGAACCAGTTTCATCGGTTTCTTCATCGCGTTTGAAGTTTTCAGTGAAAATATTGGTGACGTGGTGTTCACTTTGCAACTTTAGCCATTTGACAGGTTTAGCGTCCTCTTTTTCTTATCGTCGTCTTTGATTTTATTTGCGGCTTTGAGGTATTGAATCCTTTTCATCGAGTATATGTGACGAGATTTCGAGGGACAAAAGTGACTGTATGCCGGAGACTGCCTTTTTATTTTTTATATCGATCTATCAAAAGTACAGTTGAGTAGAAGCATCATTGCCAAGAATGGTTTTTAAGATTAATTGGGTGAAAAGAGCCCATAGAATGTCCCATTTGTGAATGATTTTCCTCCGCATTGTTTGCCAAGGAGTTTTTTGGTTCTTCAGCGTATTTTTAAAGTTTTTCGGTTCTTTTTACTCTCTGTTTGCTGTTTGGTAGCGTATCGTTGCTTGAAAAAACTGAACTCTGCAGGTGACCGTCGCTAGAAAAGGATTCTGCTAGGGAGAGAAACATAGAGAAGCGAAAAGTCGCCTACAAACTGCGTCGCGAACTAAATCAGTTTGATACGACAGATCAGCCCGTTCATGTTTAGAGGAGTTTCAGAAAGTCCAGCCACATTATTGTGATGCTTCTTAAGTAGTCGATGGCTAGAATTATCTATGTTTCTATATCGATCACTTTTATATTCCTTGTAAGATCTGCTTTTCAGACGAAATATTTGAGCAGTCGACAAGTGAGAAGGTTCTGGTGGAAGAGGATGTGATACATAAGTCGTCGAGTGCGCCGATGGTGGAAACGTGAGTGGCTGCATTTATTCTTTCTCACAAATATGAGGTTTTATGCAAACGTTTGATGGGAAGTGGGGAAATATGTTTTACTTTCCAAGATAATTTAGATTGTACGGATGAGGAGGGGATATGAGCGATATAAAGAATTTGGAACTTAAATTTTCTTTGAATAGTTGGAAGAGAGCGATAGCTGATAGTTTCGTAACGTTGTTCCGATTGTTACCTAGTGATTTATCTGTTCATGGTTTTTTACTAGGGGGACTGAATTAACGAGAGGAACTTATATTTGCGATTCTGTTAGTCAGTTATGAAAGCAGTGTCGAACGTATTAGCTGCTATATCTTTGGTTTCCTTTTGAAGTATCCATAGCTGTTGAATAGGCAGTGACTATCATTTGCGCAAGTGGAGCCGTTTAAATGATTTTTTAATTCCGGAAGTCAAGCAGCGGTTAATATAAAGGTATTTGCATTATGTGTGGGCATTCGATTTGATATCTTAGAGTTTGTTTACCAAAGATGATAATTCTTACTGCTACACATTTTTGCCATCCGTTTTCTATGGAAACCTCTGCAGGTGAAGGGTGTCTTCTCTGTGGGCATGTTGCAAGGACTGTGCTTAAAGTCGTACATAATATGCTTAAAGGTGCTACTCATGCGGCGGTGTATTTGTAAATGTGGTCTTTATATTTCCTGAGATCAAAATAGAGGAAGAGCTTCAGTTCGTTTAAAGTGGCCTTACATTTATAGCTATCTATTCAGGTGATGCAGGTGATGCAGATACAGGCGTTCAGATATAGGCTATCCACATATTCTTGTACAATGGGGAGCAGAACTTTAACTAAGTGGGGCATTTTTCAGTTCGACATCGATAGCAACATTAAGATCAAGTTCGGCCATGGAACTGATGACCCGAAAAGCTGAAGATAAACCGAAGACACCAGAGGTTGTCCGCTTACGTTTGCCTGTTTGGAAATAACCCTCATTTAAGAAAGAAATATGCTGATGGATGAGGGTACTGTACGAGAGATGGAAATGTGCTGTTCAAACTGATACTGTTGTGGTCGTTGTGAAGGTATCACGGAAATGCCAAAGAAGCCATTTGTTGTTTATAAAGAAAAAGTAAAAGAGAATTATGTGATTTGTTTAAATATAGCCGTTAAGAGGTTAGTCTTCGGTATCCAGAAGTAGAATAGTACTTCGCTTGCTTCTTAGTCGCGTGTTCAGCTGCCTTCCATCAACGTCTTTGCCGATTTCTGTGTGCTTATAGCCGTCGCAATACATACAAATACTCTGTTTAAAGTTGCGTCTGTGTTTATTTTAGGCACCGCTTGTCAACGTTGAAAGAAAAAATTCCCCTAGTTGTGGAAATTCATTTTTGTCTATTTTCTGGCTTGCCAAACTTTTTCCGTCCATTTTCTATGAAAACTTCTGCGGGTGAAGAGTGTGTACTTCTGATATTGCTCATCCGTTACCTTAGTATTTGCTGAGCAGTTGAAAGTATTGCCTCAGTAGTTACTGGAGCTTTCTTAGCATTCCATTTTCTGCTTGTTCAAGGAATCCTAATAATCGATTTATCAAACTTAGCTGCCGAAATATGATGCGCTTCGGAGTGACCATTGCTACTTCATTGACGAATCGACACGGCGCAAACGCCCTGATGCTGATGAACAGATGGTGGAGAAGAAGAATATTGACGCGGGAAAATGTACGGTCTTCATGCAGAAAACGCTGCAGTCAGAGGCGGTCAACGACGTATCAAAGCGGCCGGTATCACCGAGTGTTGTGCATTTGAAGGCGGTCGCTACGGAAGCTCTTGCCACCTTGTCCGCGATACCGACGGTAGCACCAACAGCCATAAAGAAGGCGAGACGAAGACGTGTTAACAACGAACTTGCTTCCATTTTACCACCTCCGGTTGATGTATCACAACTTGCGGCGTCAGATCTCGACATGGCGATGATATATGATAAGCGAAGCGATGAGGACGAACTTGAAATTCTGTACAAATTCCAGACGGTCATTATAATTTTCTTTAGTTCTTTTTTGCTTATAGAAAATACTTAGGGGGCATGACGGTTTACGGGTTGAAAAGGATTTTATCGTACAGAGAAGGCGATGTACGCAGAAGAAATGATTAACTTATAGGTGAGGGCCATTTGAAACATTTCAATTAGGTGACATTTTCATGTCTTCTGATATGCAGTTCGGTGTCAGATGAGCGTTAAATTCGACGTATTAGTTCTTAACTCATCTGAAACATTTATGTCTCATCCGCAAAGTTTACAGTTCCATCGCCTGACTGTTTAACGGCGAGATGAGTGTTTGTGGTGATTCCACTGAGAGGGTTCTTGTAGTTGCATTTGCCTAGTGAATTACATCATTTCTCGCTGCTAGGATTAGGGAGCTGCTCATCGTTATCTTAATATTTGCCGAGCAATTGAAAGTATTGCCCCGGTAGTTATTTGTTAAATGGGAAACGAAGACATTGGAACAAAATATTTTTTAAACTCCTACCGAGATATTGTTATCGATGCATCATATGATTGAGCTGTTGTAAAATGAGGTTGTATTTGGAAGGTTGTGATAGAAGTGGGTTATGGGTTATTTTAGGATGGCACAGTGGATTCAGTGGATAAAGGAGGTAGGATCGAGAATATTTTCGATAAAGAATATCATCAGTGGGGGGGGGGGTATTTTTTCTCCTAAAAATTCAGTGGGAAAAGGCAGGGTTTATTTATTTATTTATTCATTTTTTGAGAACTGAGGAGAAATAGATTGAAATGTGGGGATTGTCTAAACGAGTGGGTAGCATTCAACTGAATGTTTCGCACGCGAGGATTGCGCCATTTCATAGGTAAAAATTTGGGAAAATGGAACTTCTCTGTAATGGTTTTAGAAAATTTGAGGATAAATAAACGATTCCGTGTGCATTACAGCCTCCATGTTTTCATCTTGCAACTTCGCATTGTGCCCCACATGGAGATATTCATTTATGGCAGGTCTCATTTGGCTTGACGTTACCTTTGTAAATAATAATTGCAACTGGATGTCTTCTTACGCGAAGTGCATAATTTCAGGAGGGTTTCGATAAAGAAGATTTGAAATATTTGGAGAGGGCATTCTATGAAATGCAGAATGATGGGACAGCGACGTGGCAACGAAATTTGTTTTGGGTTCCTCCTTGCGAAACACCAGTCGTCAAGTTGCTCGTAGGCGTTTTCTTCTTCTTTTTTCCTATTAAAGCTTTTTTTCGAATTTTTTATCTGCAGATTTACGCATTATTCGGCCTCATTGACTGCCGTTGTGCAGCAAAATCCTCTCGATATCAACTTGGGATGTTTGGGTGGCCGATTGGTCTAAATTGTTGAAATTCCAAAGTGCTGTTTCTTGGTTTTCTCTCGTATGTTCAAAAGTGGCATAATTGTTGTGATTTTTGCAGGTAAAACCACGAAAAGTTGGTAAAGTTGAAATCTTTTACGATGATCCTGAGGTGAGTATCATTTATAATTTGATTGCGCCGTTGATGTTGCAGATTTCAAATAGAAATCACGACATCTTTTAATTTCATCCTATAGGATTCAATTGAATATGCCCTTTTAATTTAAAATTTATTTAATTTAATTTAAAATTTAATTTAATATTATAGGAAATGTAATTTAATATTACCCTGGATTTAATATTACCCTATAGGATTACCCATTTCCTTGTAATGCGTAGGGAATGTGATATAAGTTAGAAACGTTATTTTGATCGCCATCGTTGAGAGTTGCCGAGTTTATTTGTGGAAGGGAGGTGTGCGGGAGATTGGTTCCTAGCATAAATAGGATGTTAAGGGAATTTTGCCGTCACTTTCCAAGGTACCGTTATAGTTTTTGCATATAGAAATAACTGTGAATAACTATGTTTTATATGTATGCATTAAATTGTTATAGGGCATTATTTCATTTGCTCGTTTGAGTGTTTTTTGTGCCGTTTTACGTCGGCTAAGATTACTGTTTAAATGATGTGAATTCGAAATCGGCTACTGATGTGAGTTATGAGTTGCAGTTGGCCGGTGTTCAGCCGCATTCAACGGGATGCGCTCGTACTGAGGGATATTATAAGCTCACTCACAAACAGAAGCGTGGAGTTCTGAGACGTCCTGGAGGATTCCAGGATAGAACTGTGATCAGTGAAAGAGTTAGTCCTTATCTTTAATTCTTTTTTCATGCGGGCCGTTTTCTAGATTCGAGTGAGAGGCACGGACGTTGCTTGTGATTTTAAAGAGGTGAGGTGGATAAGAGCGAATCTGTTTGTTTTTTGGTATCTTTTCTGCAGGTTCATAGCCCTAGGCTGTAAACTATGTCTTCAAAGGACGCCTTTGTTTGACTTCCTGTCCAAAATGACCTGAGAGTTTAAAAAATGCAGCCTGAATTTTGCATGTATCAATTGAGGAAGTAATAAAAAAAGTGCGTCAGTGTAGAGGACAAGGGAAGGTTTAAGTATAGAAGCTGTCGAAGTTGAGCAACAGTATTCATAAAGTCAGCTATAAATGATAGGATGAGACGACAGTTCGACACATCGTGCAAGCGACACGTGAGGCACGATCCGATAACCGCCGTTTGTTGACATCGATGGGTGAAACATCCTCAGATTTCTTCAAAGTCAACCAACTGAAGGTAAGTATTTCCTATGTCGGTGAAGTGTAGGTATAACTTCATTCCCACACGACGTTTCATGAAGACCAGATTGTTGGCTCGTTGTTTTTTCATTGAAAACATCATAATTGTTGGCTTTTCTAAGTTATACTCTTCTCATTTCATGAGAACTAAATCGTTTTACGTTGCATATAGTAGGGTTAATTTCTCATTTGATTCAGTGCAAGTTGGTCGTAGATTGCTGGAAGCATTCAAATAAGAAGTGAAATTGCAGTGCTTTGTGGGTGGGCAGATATTTCAGGATGTTATTTTATAGTTCATCTCCATCCTGAGAACACCTCGCAAAACAGCTAACGTTAGGTCCATTTTTAAATGACCTCTTCGTTTTTGCATATATGACAAACTAAATTTTTATTTATATCTGTTTACGACATGCAGTCTGCTTCCATAGAATGAGAGAAGTATAGTGGAATAATCTTTCACAGAAATGTGGTTTATTGTTGGCGAAGTTCTTGCGGGATAAATAGGCTGCATGGTTTGCAGTACCGCAAGAAGATGATCAAGTTTGCGCGATCCCGAATTCATGGATGGGGACTTTATGCATTAGAACCAATCACACCTGACGAGATGATCGTCGAGTACGTCGGTCAGAAGATTCGACCGACAGTCGCAGACGAAAGGGAGAAGCGATACATTCGCAAAGGAATGGGCTCCAGTTATTTGTTCCGTATCGACTCGGATAACGTAAGTGCGATTGGCTGCTTTCTGTTGCTCATACTGAAAATTTTCATTATGAAGGCGTTCGGTATTCTGCGAAAATAGTAGAGATGCAGTAATTTTTGGCTTACAATTTCACCAGCCGCTCATTAGGAAGAAATTCATCCATTTATGTGTTATGCAAAAAGAGTTAGTGATCTACACTCAAAGTAAATATGATAGTATGAGTTAATCTTGAATTTTTTTATATATCTTTGTGCAAATATCAGTTTTCTTTTAAAATACGGGTTTTCTTGTTGCTTTTTTAGTTATTTTTTGTATGAGTATAGGTTCTCATTAATAATTAGAGTTTCCTTTAAAGAGAAATAGTAAATAAGTGGACATTAACTACTTGTAAAGGAAGTTTGGTTCAGTTCTTGTTAATTTTACCTAATTTTTAACAAGCTTTGAACGGATTTAGCTCAGTCGGAAGGGATTCACGAGTTTCCTGTTGTATTGCTTTTTTTCCGTTTTTAATTATACATCAGTATATTTATTTATTTATTTATTTATTTTGATCATATCGACTATTCTTTTTTCGTTATGATCATATTACGAGGTTCAAATAATTTCAAAGGTGAGGAAACGATCAGTGATTACAATTGTTTATTTGCATCCCGTTTAATATCTTCAGTTGCTTTTAGGTGATCGATGCAACGAATATGGGCAATTTCGCACGTTTTATAAATCATTCTTGTCAGCCGAATTGCTATGCGAAAGTCGTCGTAGTAGATGGCGAGAAGAGAATTGTGATCTATAGTAAGACATCGATTAATAAAGGCGACGAAATCACCTATGATTACAAGTTTCCGATTGAAGAGGATAAAATCGATTGCCTATGTGGTGCGCCCTCTTGCCGTGGCACGTTAAATTAACGGGTGCATCTCCATACGGTCAGTGGTCATTTGCATTTATATATGCGGTCGCTAATCTGCACAGTATTCGTGGTGGCATTTTCATTCAAATCGACTTAGTGAAGATGGTTGACCTAAGGTGAAAGTAAAATGGATGAGCCGTGGTAACTTCAGTTTATTTTCTTTTGAATTCATAACGTGAAAACGGTGCAGGTGATCTTTTGATCAGCATGCCAGATTTGCATAAAATTCGAGACAAGGGAAAGGATCTAAGATTCAGGATCTATGAAAGTTTTAAAAACAACGTTTACTGAAATTTATGGCCTTGAATAGGGAGTTGGATGACGAGATAAAGGTGCGTACCCATCGATATACTCTTGGGCTCTTTGTCTTTCTTGTTTCTGGTGCAAGTCGAGCTAAACTGTGCTATAGGCCAGGTGATGGCATCTCAGATCATGTACCTCATTCAACCTGGCCAAGTGTGTTTGGTGAATTTGTGTGTATGCTCGACGTTATTCGTTTTACTTTTCTGTGATGCTGATATGTTATTACCTCTTCGCTGTTGAGAATCTGCAAATCTATTGTATTATCAAAATTTGATCCGTGCAGCTTGATGATATTATAATGAAATTTGTTGATATTGTTTATGATTTGCCCAAATCATTGAGGAATATCGAAAGACCTCATTAAGGAAGCTTATTTTTGCTGATATGTCTGTCGTTAATGTGCTCTTGTTATAATTTTGCCCGTGTCTCCCATCTCGATTAGTTCTCACTTTTGAAAATAGAAATTTGGCTCACAAGAGAATTTGTTGGTTGATTGTTCATCTCTGCAACGGACGTTACTTTTAACTTATCTTCCCCACTATGAGATATTTCAGGTGAAGAGATAGTTCATTGAGCTCTCATATTCATCTAGGAAACGAATCTCGAAGAATTCTACAAAGTGGGTTGCTTCTTGCTCAATATGAAGTCTTCAGATCGTATAAAATGTGTGTGCTTATTTCTTATAAATCTCTCGTTTCTATCGTATTGTAGTCTTTACAATGTGATATTATTATTTATTACATCGACATATGTATATTTTAATGTTTTTCTTTTTGATTTACATATTTGAGAGATTCATATGAAATTCTCGTTGAGGGATTTTACGCTGTGTTTCTTTTGAAGTTTGCGAAGTGATTCGAGGCTCTCTAAATTAGAAAAATTAAGGAAAACGACTTAATTAATGATTCATTTCGGCAAATTATTGTCGTATAATAAGTGAAATTATTTTAGCCCGTTATAGATAGGCAACCATCTTATTTGGCCGAAATTTGCGGCTAGCAAATATATTTGATATGTTTTCCCGAATTTCCAGCCTACGAAATAGAGCATTCCGAGAACTTTTCCGCTCATCGTTAGGATAAATGCACAAACGAAGGTTCATCAAAGGTACAGCGATAAATAAATCGTTCATACGTGGAATGGAGTGAATATATTGAAGTAGTTTTTAGTAATGAGTCAACTTATTGCTGTAGAAAGGCTATAGTTAGTTGACATTATTGATGGTTGAGAGGGCATAGATTAGGGAACTGAGCATTTAATTCTATTATGTATGGAAATTTAATTAATGTAGGAACAAGGAGAAGAATCAGAGGGGAGTAGAGAGGGAAAGCAAGGACTTACTCCATCGAGGCGAGGAATATGTGGTAGCAAATATTGGTACTTCGCTATTCTAAATGTGAAGTGGAACTTGCAGTTGATTTAAATAATGATCATAAATTCGGCTGATAGAAGTGGTGTATATTTGAATGGCCTGTAAAATGCTCGTAGAACGTGGCCATGTTGTACGTTTTTCTTTGCTTTGGTCGATATTTGAATTGAATGTGTTTGGCTATCGGCAATTTTATATTGCTGTTTCCTTGAATGGTCATTTATGAAGGGACGTTCATGGAATTGCGTCTTTAAACATCGTCGATGGCGGGGATGAAATCATACTAGACCGGTGTGACCAATACGATGTCCGTGATCCAGTTGGCGCTGTTTAGTTTTCTGAAAGGGACATTTCTCGATGAAACTATTGCAGCTAAGTTGAGGATCGCCCTGCCAAGTGTAGTGCAAGTTATGGCGCAAATTATTAGAAAAATGGTACGTGGAAGTTTGAAATAGATGTGGTACTTTAAGCGGATATAACCATCATTCAGAATGGTATCGGATCGATTTTGCTGGAGAAACCGGCCTATCTGTAATCGTTTCAACTGTCAGTATAAGTGAACGATGTTTCTTTTGACTTTCTTTTCAGTTTGTACGAATGGATTCGAGCATATGTGGATGGTTCTCACTGATTCCTCTCGGGTCTGATAGGGAAGTGGCCAGGGATTTTATCCAGGATTTTTGTTCTGACGCGGAAATGGTGGGAAGTTTCCACCGGGACTTTCAAGCAGATAATTTCTTTTTTCTTGAATGAACGTCGTTTGATAATGATTCTCTTTATTGATTTTGCAACGTTAGTGGCATTTTGACTGTTTAGAATGCACTGCTTGAACTACTAGTTGCGGGCGAAGTGTGCATTTCTAATAGAAAGAAGGGTTCCCGTCTAGTGCGAATTCTTAGCTTACTCGTATGTGATATTGTGCAAACGGCGAGAACGAAAGGAAAGGAGAAAAGAATTTCTCTATGTAATATACGAATATTTTCCAGAAAGTTGATGGATTCTTTTTTCATTTTCTGGATGTGGAGTTGAAGGAAAAGATGGGTTCATTTCGTATAAAGAATCCAGAATTTCTGTTTTTTTCTGGAATTTTGACGAATTTTTCATTCCGTTTCCATCATATAGGTGGTGATCCTTGTTTTCCGGGAATGAGTATATGGATTCGCTTTCTGTATTTATTGGTGTTCCATTGAATTGATTTATTAAAGAATATAAGTGTTATTACATAAATTGATAAGTAATATTTGAGATATTGTTATTGTTATCATCTCTTTTCTTTGCCGATGTGTTTCTTTTTCGAGTTCTTTAAGGAATATTCTTTGGAAACAGTGTTAAAAGTGATTTTTTGTCTATTTCTCTGATGATATATGTATAATTGGTTCATTTTTATTCGTTAGTGCTTTCTTGGGAGTCGTCACAGTTGTTGTTCTTAGTTGAATTATTCCCATCGACGATGATAACGCTTCCTATCATAGAAATTTCCCATCCTCGCTGAAATAATCCGTTAAACTGAAAGGCCAGGAAAAAAACTGAAAAGTTTGAACATATGATCTCGTTGTCGTTGTTTTAGATCGATGTGACGTTAGCTTATAGCTCCTGCTCCTTTCTCCGGTCGCGTTTCACCTCGCCGTCCAACCCTCTGCGCTCCTAATCCCTTTCCTCCTGCGACCGCATGATAGATGGAGAGAGTGCTCTCAGCTAGACTATAAAATCTGGCATATATATCGCTGTGCGCCCCGTTTAACACTCGCTCATTCATCTTACTCTTCCGTTGTGAGGCGCAGTGCTTTATGCTGCAATAAAGTGTTTCACACTGAAGGAATTTGCTCGTTGCCTTTTCTGCCCCTTAAATGCGTATCGTCACCATAAGTATCTGATATATCCCTCGTTATTCATATCTGCTATTCCACAAATACTTTTATATCTTTTTACTGCTATGGAGGGAGGTAATATTTACGTAGGAATTTTTGAATTTTGCGAAGAGTGATTAGTGACCCTTCGAACCTCTTTCTGGGGGTTAATTCTTAACTCTTCCTCTCTTACAATAAGATATCCGAAACTGTTTCGTTGATATTGGGTGGGATCTATACAGCCATCATTTCCTCTCATCTTGCATGGAAGCAGCTCTCCAGATACGGAAAGAGTTTTACTGAAGCAAGAGGTAGGGAAGAAGAGTGGTAGGCAAGTGGGCGCTGTGCTAGTAAACACGTACAAACGATTCGGGGAAATTGAAAGTGGCTGATTCCGCTTACACGACACACAAGTATATATTGGTGGCGGTGTAGAATGGGGGACTGCGACTCCATT
Source organism: Parascaris univalens (assembly GCA_037576465.1). Classification (NCBI taxonomy): domain Eukaryota; kingdom Metazoa; phylum Nematoda; class Chromadorea; order Rhabditida; family Ascarididae; genus Parascaris; species Parascaris univalens. Next base: position 42,370 of record JBBHLZ010000034.1, read on the forward strand.
ACGGTGCCGGAAGAGTGTTACCCAAAATTTTATCAGAAAAAGCTGTTCCCAAGGTACCGCTCTACGGCGCCCTCGGATCGGCGTTTTCAAAAGCAGCAGTTTAACAGTGAGGTAACCCAGAAATTCACCCAAAGGACGGGGGCAACAATGAACCGAGGATATAGCATTTGAAATTTGCAAAGATTTCAATTGCAGTCTGATGAGCTGTTATCACCTGCCAGTACATGTAAAGTGTGAGAAATACTTTAGGTGCCTTTATCTGTCTCGGTCATTGTTTAATGACTGGAAACGGCATTCTTGAATGGACGTTAGCTGGAGTGTGAAATTACACGACTGCGGTAATTGGCGATGAGTACGATTGAGGTAATTAGAAGCGGTGCTAGTTTTAGCATTATCAGGCAGGTAGACAAGGGAGATAGGCAATGCGGTAGCACATGAAGACTGGTGGTAGTTACTTGGAGATATTTTAGGTAAAATGAGATGGAATTATAGTGACGAAAAAATGCCCACATAAAGCGGTGATTAAGCAAACCAGGTGGTTCCATTTTATGGCCTGCAACGATACTTAGCGGAATTTTTGAGTAGGGTAGAGGCAAAGCCTCCATTGATGATGTTTCAGTTGGTTTTCGAACTCTGATGCATCGCTTCTGAGTATTGAGTGGGATTTTCCATTGGAAAATTTGGAAGATTCAACTCTAAGAATTGTGATGTTGGACGTCGAATCATGTCGAATCCCCTCGCTTTTTTTGAGGATCATCGGAAGCGTCGCCGCTTGTTTTCGCACCTCTCCCAGTTATTTCAAATATCGGCTATTTATGTAATTTTGTATATTTATGTACGCCAGTTGACAAGTGTAGTTGTACGTGACAACATGTTAAAATCAAATCAATGAAGTTGAAATTTCCAAAGTTTTTCAGCGATCGGGTCATTGCCGGTTATTTCGTCGATAATTTATTATGTATCGTCATTGCCGGAAGTTACTCTCATGCTCAACATTTCTATTTGGTGAACGTCCTTTACATGTAACCTCTTGTTTGGCTGCGTTTAAAAAGGGACGTGGTACTGGTGATCAAGGTGAACCTTTTTCTTCGTTTTTATCAAAATTACAAGTCCATCTTTAAATCTTCCAGGGTTGAAATGGTCATTGAAATAGAATTTACCTTTGAATTTCAATTAAATACATGAAGTATATGAGGCTAGATCCTTATCGGGCGACCGTGATCGATTTTAACTCATAGTGGGAGGGGGTGGGGGGATGGGGAGAGGGAGGAGGGAGGGGATTATTTGAGAGAGTTTCTGTCTATTTCGGCAGTGGAAGTTTAGCGTTCTTGCACCGTGAAAGTGTAAATGAGTGTTATTTGAATTATATTTGAGCATTCATGTGATCGATTGTTCCGTTTTAGTGAACTAGCATATGAAGCGTACGATGTGTTATCGGTTTCAGATGCATCTGCAGTGAGAAGCAGTTATTGTATCTCTTTTTTTGTGTTGTCCACTTTGCTCGGGATGTTTAGATATTACAGATCTGCGATATTCCTTCCTTAAACCGGTATGGATGTATCTGTTAATTTTCGGTGTTATGAACTGCTTTTTTTCAAGGGAAGAGCAGTTTATTCTCGAACGAACGTCGATGGAAGGACGATTTAGCGTTTCAAGCACTCGGAACCGTTGATGAACTCAGCTCAAACATTGGGTTCGCTCTTTTTTGGTCTTTTTGTCGATATTCGCACTTCTTTTTTAATTTTTTTCTTCGTTTCGCATCGATTATCGTCTCAGGTGACCACCTAAGAAATGACACCTCAGAAGTGCATCGTCTATGCATGCAGCAACTTTTTCGCTGGAGATGTGCAGTGGAGAGGCCCAGACGTTTAATGTTCGAGTCTTATAAGTTTTGTTTTGAAGCCTAATCCTGAAGTTGTTCGTTAATTTTTGCAGTAATGCTATCAGGAAGGAACCTATAACTGAGGAGCCTAAGGACCTAATTGGACACAGTAATAGATGGGTTTGTCGTGATACAAGCAGAGAAAAAGCACACCAGTCATTAACACGTGTATTTTCTCCTCTCTCTTTTTGCGCTCCTCTCTTTCACTTTTTGTCATGAATTGTGGATATCACTTTCTTGTTTTGGAACTTTTCCATCCTAGATTTGTGCTGTAGTATCATCGAGCTCCAAGATGATGTTCTCCACTGCTATCTATCGTTGTAGTCCTCTCTACTTCGGAGTGAGTGCATTCAAAGCTTCCTTGGGATTGGTACGTTATGGGCTTGAATATATGTCTCATTTAGTGTGGCGAAGAGATTAGCAATTGCATAAATATTGGTGAATTTGCTAATGATAATAAGTTAAATTGAACGAAAATTTAACTTAAAGAAGAAGCGGTTTCATCGTTATTAGAACGAAAACTTCTGAAATAAATTAAGAACTCTTTTGGTCGTTGAAATTTCTTTTTCGGAAGCCTGGGAACATTTTCCTTCATAGCAGTGGGAAGATTGTTTGCGAATAATAGTTTCACGATGGTAGAGATGTTTTACGTCCTTCGGGGTGTCTGCTTAAATGAGCGTTCAAGGTGTGTAAAATTGAGAGTGCAGGGCGTTTGTATAAATCATTTTGTAGGTGGATCAGCTAGGGCATATTTTTAATGAGGAATCGAGAACGCTTAGAAAAGCTTCACCTCAAGATGATATCAAAGGACGAGGTTGGGCCTGAAGTTCAGTGTTTATTGTTGTGTTTTGTTTATACGTTGCAGTGCGGTTACCCTTTCCGCGAAGAAATCAAATAGAAGTGACTTTATATGCGTATGTTGAATCGATGAGACTCTGTTTTCAAATACATGGTAGCGGCATGAAATGATGGACATATTTGGTTTAGAGTATGTCGGGAGATGTTGTACAAAGAAGGACTGTTCGATGTGTGTGAAGTGTTGACGCGTGTTCAGTGCTGTCTGCAAGATGTCGGTGCTCATGTCGCCACTCCGCCCGACTCACTCAAATCGAAAATTGGTATTTCATCGTCTGATTCTTGTAATACGGGAAGTTGCAAATATGCAAAAAACCTTTTTCCTTGCTGCAAGACGTTCAGGTACGAGGGAATATTATCGACATCCATGTAATATTGGTAAAGGGAAATCAACATTATATTGGGCATACGTATATGTATATATGTTTTGATTTCTTCAACAGGCAGTTCAATAATGTAATAGTAACATTCTTGGATGTCAAATTCGTTTAATGAAAGGACGCTATCATAAAAGGGAACTGAGGTGGAGACTGTGAGAAGCCGACATGGAGAGCACCTGGAGAAATGTGAGGCAACCAGGAATAGAAAGTAGAAACAATTAGCAAAGGTGACCAGCATGAGTGACCAGTGACTCCACCACATGTAACGGACAGTGGCCTCGTTCGAGAGAAACTTTTTTGTTCGCTGCGGTTCTTCTTTTTTTTTTTGAAAGGTAGGAGGTATGGGAGAATTTGTACAATGTGATTGACGAGATTTTGTTTAATTAATTAACTGATGTCAATTTGAAAGGGGATGGCTATATGATAGTCATTGTTTATTTTGCCCATGCGTACTGGACGTCGTCTAATAATAATTTAATTCGTTAGTTTCATTTGTGCTTTTATTAGGTGTAATCGAAGAAGTTAGACCATTTTGTCAGCAGTATGTAATAGTTGTTTTTCCTTTCGACTTTTCTGTATTTTTCAAGAAACTCTCAACGACAACGTAATTTATTTGATGAATATTAACTTCACTAGTAATATTTCGTTGTTTTTCAATTTTTTTTTGTTGTATATTTGTGCTTAACGATGCATTATTTGTCGTTCGACAGACCAGTTGGGTTGTGACCGATCGATCACTCAATTATGGATCTTCCGTATGAAACAGTAGGTTTAATAAGGTTTTATTTGCGCAAAAATCCAATTAGCGTGGTGAATTTTTTCTGAACATTTGGTTGAAATCATGTCATATGGGATTACATTTTAACATTTATATCTTGCCGTAAGTTTGGTAACAGTTTATTTTTAAAATGTGCTGATATTTTTGAGCAAATAATGCAATTGGAAATGTAGAGCATTTAAAAATTCCAGTAAATATTATTTTAGAGAAAACTAAGTTTGACGAATCACTCTTCGATTATGTAAACGCTCAAATCGATGTTTATGGAGACCGGGTCCCTCCCATTCGACAGTTCATTCTACCGGTGGGCTAATTTTTCTCGAGTTACTAATTGCCGGTTACTTAGTAATCAAATTTAATTAGGCCTGTTTAAAATGAAAAAAAAAGCATTTGATAACTTGAATAAATTCCATGCTATGGGGCAGTTTCTTTTGAGTTCATTTAAGTTTAGCAACTTTTTTATTGAGTAGACGTTATATTAATTTTACATATTAAAAGTGATCGATGTTAATTTATTTTAGGGTGGTGGTGATGTAGGTGCAACACTTCAAGTGGCACGTAGCATATGCAGACGTGCCGAACGATGCTTGGTACCGTTGTTGAGAGAGGAAGTTATCGATAAAAATGCACTGCGCTTCCTTAACAGGTTCAGCTATTCTCATTCATTATTTACCATCCTCATAGTATTGTTTTCATTAGTTATTTCATCGTTTATTCTCGTACACTCTTTCATTTCATATCCACTTGGATGGAATGTTGCCTAGGTTCCATGCTATCAAAGGGAATATCCTATCGATGGTCATTTTTGCAAGGTAACTCGATAGAATGAATGGTGAAGCGTATGGTAATATGAGATATAAGGATGTTTCTAGGCGAAGTGTTCGAGAAGAATATGAAGAAGTGTACCCCTGAAAAATGAGATAACCTAGTCATTTCATAATTCTTTGTTTTCAAACGGCATTCGCATGTTCTCTCTCGGCTGATGTGTTTGATAAAAGTCGAAAAGAAAGTATTTTATAGCTGTCTAATTCAGGGATTTACTTTCTAGAGGATTTACACTATTGCGCTCCTTCATATTGTATTTTCTCAGCGAAATAGAGACGAGTGCTCATGTCTCGTCGAGATTATTTAGCAGAAAGCGAATTTTTGGTGTAAGGCCTACAGGGGGCTGCTATAACTCAACGTCATATTATGACATGCAGCTCAATTGCTTTGAATGCTTGTCATATAAAAATGTCACATTAAAATGTCATTGACATTGAAATTAATCATAGACATCGTAGTCACTAACACTGAGCTCAGCAGAGAATATGTAAATATTTGTGAACTTATATCTGAGGATTTCTTCGCGCAATTCCAATAAATATTTGAGACGTTCATTTCCACTCATCGGCTATCGTTTTTCCTATTCGCTGCACCTATTCCAGGAGTTGTTCGATTCATCTCTGCTTTAGTGAGATTTGTAGATTTGTAATTAGAAATTAGAAAGCGCCGTATGGTGACATTAGGCATTGATATTTGCATATACAAATGCGCGTCTCTCTGTCTATATGTTCGCACTCCTGATGATTTCAATTCAGATGTAGTTTAAGCATCGCTTCCTATACCACATTGTTTTTCTGGAAATGATTTTTATAAATATAAGTCCTCATTTAAAACATAAGTCGTTTTTCCATATTTTATTTTTTTGCCAAATCCGTAACCTCAATATTGACCGTATTGCGGTGAACATCGAAATCATTTGATATCTTACAACAGGGGCAAATTTATTTGTTGGTCAGTCATTTAAGCCAGCTATTTCTAGTAAAGCACTGTTAGGTTTGCAACTTTACCTGGAAAGCTCGATTATCTAAATACCAATTTAATACATAAACGTTTTGTCGGAGGACATGAATAGGTGGGTATACGCGTATTATGATGGGCCGTGAAGGTGAATGGTTTCATTTGGTTATCTCCAGTGAATATTTTGCAGGTTATCGGACTTGTTGTTCGTGCTAGGACGATATGCATGTATGATCACATCTGGAATTTGAAGCTTACTATCAACGACCACAGCATTTCGATCCGA
>JBBHLZ010000035.1:0-47477 GCA_037576465.1 Parascaris univalens
CTTCTCTCAACGCTTTCTACAATCCCTTAAGGGGGGACGGTGACAGCATGCAGAGGACGTGGTGACAATGGCTCCCATCCATCACACTGGCTAGGATCCCATTGTCCTACTCAAAAGTTGGAACGCAATATGGAAGAAACTGCAGAGGTGGGTGATGTAACTCTTAATGCTCTTCTGGGGAGGGCAGAGACAAACTGAAAAATAACGTACCGAGTGCAACTGCTAGGCCTCGGTTTGCACTGATGTTTGAGATTTTCTCTCATATGCACTCAGACTGACTTCACAATGGAGTTCATTTTGCTCAAGATCAAAGCCCAATATCTTCATCGACACGCACTAGGATTGGGTCAGGTCCTTGCTACTTATCACTATCTCAGGAGAATTAGGTTCTCACTTAAGAGGTGTAGCCCGACTTCTTCGTTTCCCACTTCATGTGGACAACTCATCGATCAACTGCAACTTTCATCCACTACCACTTGAGGTTTATGGCATCTCTATCGTAATTCGTCGTCGTTTCAATAAGTTTGGCTCGAATATGATATTCAGCAGTTTCCACGGTGCACTATTAGTCGAAATATTATTTTAAGCAAGGGTCTTTTCGATTCTCATGGAACAAGTTGGAGGACGCGAACTATCTCGTTCTTTAATCAAATCCCACTGTTGTCTGTGATGCTTTCAGTTCCTCAGTGAACGCCTTATCACAAAAAGCTTCTATGACATTACTGAAAACAAACAATACTGTTTTTAGAGATTTTTGCACCACTATCGAGAACTAAGAATAAACGCCAACGTCTGGAAGTCCTAAGTTGGAAGGAACGCGAAAGTTGAAATTACGTAGCCACATATGGAAAAGAAGAGAAGAAATTGAAGACGTTGGACTCTATATCGATCTCACCGGATGAGCTCGCAAATGAGCCGTCCCTCGGACCATTTTTTCGACAGCTCCCCAAAGAACTCCAAATCTGCGCAATCCGTCGTCCTTTGAGCGTCAAGTATGCTTGTGGACTTCTGCAAGTTTTCAAAAGCTGAGCGTGGGAGACAGTTCTATGTTGCTGCAGCTATCATCTATGTGTCTGCTCAGTCACTTTAGCTGCAGCAAATGCTTAAAAATGAAACTATATTAGCGTAAACAATCCCTATACCGGGTCATTGGTTTCACTGTATAAGCCAGTCTTCCAGTGTCACCAGCCATACCCTTCGAAGGGAGTGCGGGTTTCTGAAAAGTCCATTTGAAAACGAGTCATCTGTGAACGAACGCTGTGCTCATATTTCTCGCTCGTTGTAACATCCGTCCGCATTGCTTCTATGGTTATTGTTCGTTTGGCACTAAACTGATTGAATAATCGAATATGGAAGGGGAAGAAGTTAAGCGAGAAATGATCACTTCAAGATTGAGATGAGCAGAGTAGCAGCTTGTGCCTTACGTCCCGACTTGTTTGCAACGAATTAGAGACTTAATTTTTGAAAGTTTCATTACATTCGAACCTATACACATCGTGAATGTGAATTTATGAAAAATGCATAAAAATTATGCTATTATAGCAGCGAAAATAAATTGCATCTTATGTATTTTCGCGATCGGCTCAAGTAGACTGTGGTCAATGACCTATTGCCTAGTGACGTTGAGCGGTGAATTTGGCGAGTGTGGATGAACTGTAAGAGCGAAATCGATCTCGGCCCTATGAAGGGGTTCGTTTCTTTTGCCGCTTTATTCATTACGACCAGATAAGGACATATTGTTTACTGAAAAGTGTTTCTGCGATGTGAATTAATTCTCCTAGGCGCATTTTGCCCGTTAACTTAAAAGCTTGAAATGCATCAGAAAAAGCGTCTAAATCGGTTGCGTTCAACGGCAATATTTGGCTCACTATACCGCTCGTATGCAAGAGATCCTGATCAGATAAAGGTGCCATCCTACTCACAACTGGATGGTTGAACAGGGATCTCTCAGTCTGAATTAGATGAAATCGCGGGATTTCATCGAGGTGTTTTTTGCTGCGTGTTGACTTTTAGAGGTATTGTCCTCTATCTCCGTGGGCTGAGCGGACCGCGAAGTCTACATCCACAGGAGAACAGAGAATGAAGGTCCTTTCAAGACAACCGAGCTCTTAACGTTCTGCACAAGTCAAATGGAGTTTTGAATTCCATAAAACATTAACAACAGTGGCTTAGCATTTGTCACATTCGACGCGGCCAGGCCATCCTTCTGATAATTCATAAAGGCGAGAGACCTCATAAGTGTGGTTTAGTGCCGATCTTTTGGGTGATTACAATCTCAGCCATGTGCTTCGAACCCTACATATCGCGAGCGGTCAAAAGCACTACAAAGTTCGATATTGTGTGCGACGACGAAATGCCAAAAAACATACGATGCTTACGGTGATATCTGTTGTCAACGGAACGACATTTCGAGAAGCGGTAGTGCACATTTTTGCCTCATTAAGCAGGGCAAGATTAGTTGCAAAGAGTATTGATCACAGAGAGTGCATATTATAGGAGAGATTATCTGAGAACTGTCGTATTGCGAAGACCACTGGATTCATGCCTCCCACATTGTGTACCCTAAGAGAGTGTGCATCGCAACGGTTCACTTCCTCGCTTAGATTCATTTGGCCTCACACTATCGCACCGAACCTGAGTTCCATCAATCCTTCAAATATTATCGAACCTTTCGTTCTATTGCTTCGGAGTTTTTCAGCAATAATCCAAAAAGCAGACAGTTTCATATCTTCTTGGCTAAAATTTACCACAAAACCGTGCTGTTTTCGTTTGGATTCATATTACTGCAAACATTGTTGAAAACTCTTAGGCGCACCAAAGAAACTAACTAGTTGAATTCCAGCAGCAAATGGGTTCACGGGATCCACAAGTTCCATAGAATTATCTCAGATGAAAAGGAAGTTCCATAGATAAAATATATTGCAAGGCGACGATCGGGACCACAACTGTAGTTGAAGACATCAGTTTCTACTATAAAGTTTTTGATGTCTGAAGCCATGGCAACTGCAAGGGCCGAATGTCTGACTATGTGATTGTTTCCGAATAATGCTAATTTATGATCTCTAACGAAGCTTCGGAAGGTTTAAAATCTTCCAAGTTTTGTGGAAAGGTAACTGACAGAACAGAGGCCTCATCCAGAAACAGTTACTTTTTGTGGAATTTTCGCATCATACTGTAAGAGTATATAACTTTCCGTATATTTGAAAAGCAGGGTCTTTCCTCTAGTGTTCTAGTAGAGATGTTCGTGAATGAAGCATGAAGGGCACGGCGATGAATTCTACGAAATGTCTTAAAGCGAGCTTATTGGAGAGGTGATGGCTGTTCAAGGCAATGTTTTTCGAGATAGTAAACTTGGATGATAAAGCTTCAGTTGAATGGATTAATAAAAACTGCGCAGCTCGACGATACACGCCGCATCCTACAGTTTACGACGGTGTTTCTTAATCGGCATTATATTTTCGTTGAAACTCCGCTTGCCTATGATCTCGAGCAAATTCTTCGTGTCAAGAGCGCGTAGGTCTTTGCTATTACGCCTTCCAGATTCATAAACTTGGAGCTTTAGATTCCTCTTCAGTTTCTTCAGTCAGAAAGTTCAATGTCAGGGTTCTAGTGACCTGAGGACGATCCTGTTGTAAAATTTGAATGAGGTAGTTTAGAATGCTTAATATATCGATGACCATTGAAACACTGAAAGATTATACCTACAGAGCAGTGACCGTCACAAACAGATCACAAGTTTCAGCAATTTGTTCTCTACTCAGAGAACATCTGGCGGGATAAATTGAGCAAGTCATCTATTGGAATAATCGGAAATATCGCTTTTAAATGTTCAAAAATTTAGGTTGGCTATGAAGGTTCCAATCAGATATCATAAAATTAGACTGTATGGATATGAATGTTATAATGTGGTTTATTGTATGCACTCATTTGAGCAATAGGTAAAGTGCTTCTCATATCAAACTTGATAAGTGCTATTTAATTGATTATGTGTCAAAAACCCAAAGAGTTCTTAGTGAGGCATGTTTTTTTCGCAAAATTATATATAGAAATAAAGCCGAAATTTATAGGGAATTGAAAAGTAGTGGGCATGAAATGATGGAGCCAGTCCTCGATGAGCAGATAATCGGGCATATCTTGCGAAAGGTTCTGAAGGTGATTCAGCTTTCATCCGTTTACTCGTTACAACGAATGTAATTAATTAGCAGAACAGAGCTTTTGACATTAAATAAGCAAAGTAACACTCAGAGAGGTATAATGAAGGATGGAATTAATCCATAAAATCTCTGTATAGTAAATCCTAGTTTTGTAAGCGGTTTGAAATTCATGGGATGCGATGTGCTTTGGAAGTTTCTATTTTGTTCGCGCGACCGCGTTCATTCGCTCTTGGACGCAAATGACTTGAGGATTAAATGACCTCAGCTGGAACGATTAAAGTAAATTTAACTTCACACCGTATAACAAATTTATTGTTGGAAATTCATCGCGACAGAATGTGGAAATTTCAAAAGATACCCACTGTCTATAGTTGCCTATGGGAAGAGAGTGGTGATCGCGGATTTCACTCTCATATCTTGTGGGAACTAAATCCGAAGAAATTTTTTAAAGCTCTATGTAAGCCTTTCACTAAAATCGATGCTCTCCCAACAGGCATTGTCATTCTTACATCACTTCGGTTTACACAACAACATTGTCACGCGTTCAATATATATAACAAATGACTGTGACGTTCGTCTGAGTGGTCTTAAGTGGGCGATATCGAAAGAAGAGAATATTCAACGTTGCGTCGAGTAAGTATATGTGCATCGCGCTCGATTTGGCAATTTAACAGGCAAAAGTACGTTAGTAATGGTGGTGGTTGTATGAAGCTCTCGATAAGGTCTAATTGATCAGAAGGGAACTTTATGAAGGTTGGTGAAATGAACGTGGTTCTCCGTCTTCAGGTCCTAATACTTAGCAATCACGCTCTCGTAATGTGAGTTGAGTGAATCATAGTGCCACATTCATCGGTGTCTTTTTTTAAGATGAAATAAAAAGTGTATCGATATAATCATTTAATTACCCACCGGTCTATTGTAATCAATATCCGACTGACGACCCCATGTGAAGCACTCACCAAAAGATTTCTGCAGAGCATTGCTTTAGAAGTTCAATCTTTCTCGGAGAGAGTGTTTTAATGATATAAGTCATGGGGTCGTCAATTTTAGCTCTGTGGTTATTTTTAATAGGGTTTTCTCATGTTGGATTTTCTTCCTGTGCACAGACCGGCAGTTAGCAATTTCGGTCCTGTAATAACGATGCTTCGCAAAGGACAGGACGACCTCGATCAAAAGACCACCGGTCGGAATATTCTTCTGGCTCCATTTTCCAGGTTGCATGGCAGTCGCTTCTTTGGATGCCCTCGTCAATGGGCTCCCGAGGAAGCTCTCAAGGATGTTAATAACTATGGCACATACACAGAAATATGGTAACTTTAAAGATTCTTTCCTCTTGTTCACCGAATAGTTGAACGAGATGACAAAGATGCTACCCTGTAACCTTAAAGTGAACATATCATCCTTATAATTTGCATCAACAGTGAAGTTAAAATAATTCTTTGAAAGGGGGAGAGGGAGAGAGAACTTTCATTAATCCTTCTCGATCCTTTCAAGATAGCCTCTCATTTTCGCGTTTTCTTGTGCGGTCCCATCTTGCCAGCACTGTCATTGAGATAAGCATACTATAGGAAAAATATGGCTTATCTGTACTGAGTTGGAGTCAATTTCAAATCCTATGCGTTTGTGCGAATGCGTCAATATATGGCAGATAAAGCTAAATTCATGAGACCTTGTGTACACACTGCAGGCTTCGAGCGGACTACTAATTAATGTGAAATTTCGGTCCGCAGAGGTCGACGGGTTTACTGCAGACGAGTCTTTTGCATCCGTTCATCGCGGAAGTATTGAGCGTTACTGAGTTGCTGTTCAGAAACGCAGTCTGCTGACATTCTTATTTTGAAAGTTGCGCGTGTCTTCACTAACTTCGTTCACTTACCTTCAATTATAATACCTTGCATTTACTGACTCTTTCATATGATATACTCCAGATTCATGGAAGAACATGCAGCATTTTAAGGCATGTTGGGCTGTTGATACCAGAAATGGTTACTGGCAACACGTACCATCTAACGAACGAGACGGAATCTGCAGAGGTGGCCGAGGTCGCTCTCAAGTTGGTCAGCTTCCAACCGTAATTTAAGAAATCATAATACTACCTGAACAGTTGTGCATATAATAGGCATACAGCAACACTGCCCTTTTGAATGTGACGTCTCAAATATCGTATATCCTGACTGCCGATGTTCTCGCATTGTCATATATTGCGTGCAATACCGCAGTGTAATGCAGATGGTGATCTTATGCAGCCGGTCACTTCGCAGCGCTAACCCTAGTTGCTGCTCTTAAGTGGACAAGAGAACCATTTCTACAAACAGCTGTAAATATTTCTTTCCTCTGGGATATAAGTAAAGCAGGTTATAACTGGTTTTAGCTAATCCTAAAGTGGATTACTGCACTGCTTATGAGCGCACCTTCAAAAAGGAACTCTCTTATAAGAACCACATATCCACTCTTGTTTTAGTTGAAGTTCGATCTTCCGGTGCCGTACAATAACTGGTTGCCTCAGGGAGTTAAATACGTGAGTTTCCTCGCTGTTCATAATAACATCTCAGTTGAAAGATACAAAAGAAATGCACTGAAATTCTAAAACATTGCCTACATTTTGGACGTTTTAGTAGTCTAACCAATCTAAATCGATGAAAATACAGAGATTTATGATTTGTGAAAATTATCTTTAGCTCATCATAATATCACGGCGGATGCATCTCCTCATAGTTCACTTATTTTGGAATGCCCTTCGATATGAATTCAGTGATTTTCAAGTCATTATTCGCTGAGATTATTTGTCACTTTGCGGGTTTACTTTAAAGCCTCTATTTCGGAATTCCCATTATTTAAGGTTGTCGTCTTTATTAAGATTTATTAAATCTTCCTGTAATCTAATGGCGCTAATTTGGAAATTTTTAGTCACTTAGTTCGGAGCTACTCAAATTATGGCATCAGCTGATGCAACCAGATTGTCACAAGCGTCCCACGATTAGTCAGCTTCTCGATCGACGTGAACATCCCAGTATTAGATCCGTCAGTAAAACGAAGATAAAGCAAAACTTATTATCATCAAGTTAGTCTGTTTCAGTCCGAGATATTCGATTTTCTTCGCTCCTTTTTCATTATTTGAAGCCGTCCGTAGGTTTTTCAGCAAATACTGCAGTATGGTTGGTCTACATAGACATACTGTAGATGTACTTATTTGTAGCTGTATTTATACAAAATAGTTACGTACCTTCCAACATCGCTGGTAATCTTCAGTGGTGGTACCACAGATACAGTTTTGGTCACCTTGTTAAAAATTGAGAACTCATCTTTAGTTCATCTTCCTTCTCCATCTCCCATCACTTTTCCTCACTGAAACTGCCTTTTGGATATGACTGGGTTGTAGGATGTGCTTATGTTTGCCTCTACACCTTAATAAGATGAAATTTGCAGTGAGGTCATATCGTATACCGGAAGTAGATCAACGCTGGCCAATGATTAGCTGGCAACAGTTGAAAAAGTTCTCTCGAGACTGCGGTACTGGAGATCTCACACAGCTAGAGCCTTTGTACTTCGGAATGGGTCGGAAAGAGCTCTTTTCACCTGTCATCATTTCCAGTAGTGTGGGTTTTGATGCATTTTGTATCGATAGCCATTCATATTGAGGAATCAAAAACTGTTCCTCCGAGCCCTTACTTTCAAGTCCTTATTGTGGCAGTGGACCAGGAAATATGAAAAATTGCAAACTTCGACTGTGTTCTATCTAAGCATTCGAAGCTTGTTTCCGTTCGTTCCATTTTCACTATATTTCACACGTTCAGCAGGTGCTTAGCTTGTGTATTTTCTATTTCAATGGATTTTCGCACACCGTTGGAGTAAGCAGAGACGTGAACCGCAACAGCAGTCAGTCGATTTTTCTCCACCAAAGTGCAATTATACTTCTATCTTTACTGGAGTAAACACAGCAAACTCTTTCAGTCTGATGAGGTTTTCCACTTTGTCGATCCTGCCACCTGAAACAGATATGCCTATAGAGTCTCCAAAATCCTCCATAGTTGTGTACTCGCCATAGCCATATGGAAACAATTTGCGAGGCATATTTAAACATAACATGCTCTAACGTCAATGTACTTTGACATATACCCTTCAGGGCTTTTAAACCATTAAAAGAATAATTTATAAAATGAATCAAGACAGGTCTCCACTGCCAGCTTGATTCGTTCATCGCATTCACGCACGCTTTCTCAGAGGTGTCGTTTTAAGCTGTTAAAAAAGCCGCTGAGAGTGAGGTCCGATCAGCGAGCAGCAATCATCAAAATCCAAGAGATATGAGGGAGGGCGTTGTCGTGTAAAAGCAAGAATTCTTAGTTAGCATGCTTTTCTTGTAAAGTTCTGCCAAAGCTTTCGGAGTAAACTGGCGTAATATTCACAGAAAACTGTGCTGTTTCGTTCTATGTTGTCGATCAGCAGAATTTTGTCATCAGTCGAGAAAAATGACATAGAAAACTTCCTAAGTAAGAGTATCAAGCAGTTTCTAACGTCCTCCATCGAACTAACGTTTCTGTTTGCTCGGATGACATCTTTCAAGTCATTTCTAATAGCTCCGACAGTGGGACACTCGAACTTGCTTTTAAATGATGAACTCTTCTCAGCATCAGGCATGCGTATACTTTATTAAGGTGAGGATGGTCGGAAGAATGGTATTGATGAAAAGGCTTGGTGGCTTTCTGAACGTTTTGAGACAAAAAAAGTTGATGCAGTGGCTCAAAGATGACGAAAGCTCATGTTAATGAAAGCAGCTTGGAAATATGACGGTCGTGTTAACGGCAAAAAGTAAGGAAAGAAACGACTTCGAATACAGCGGAAACTTTAGAACTTTGCATCTGTTGAAAACATAGCTTTTCAGTGTGTAGATAACGACGAAACAAGTCTACTGGAGATGGATTTCAGCAAAATTCCGGTCGATATTCTGCTATGTGTGGACGTAGAAGTCTATAGGGGCGAGAAAAAGGTTCTTTCTGGGAACTTATTTCTGCTCTTCCATGAAATCGTCGTGAGTATTCCTTAAGAACCTTCGTCGTTTGCCGGCTGTCATCAACGACAAGGCTAGAGTTAGTTGTCAGGTGTATGGGCTCATAGGTTATGCGTGCATTTACCCGCATTTGTTGCCGCCTTGAATGATGCTGAGCGCATGTACTGCACTTACTACATCGCAACGTTGACATTTGTGAGTTGTACGACTGCTTGTCTGAAGCTGTGGAGGAGTTTGCTTCTCGCCGCTAATAAAAAGTAGAATTCAAGGTAAAGAGTAAATGAAAAGGTCTGTAAGATTTGTCGAATCTGAAATCATGTCACACAGATACATTGCAAAAGATGTCCCTCTTATTTCGATTTCTTAATTTGTAGTTAGGCTCCTCTGCATAGCGAGCGCTTTAGTGACAGTCGATACATGCGACCAACTACGCAACGCAAGGCCTAAATTAGCCAAGCGTCTATTTGAAAACTAACCTTGCTTGCATTCCCGTATAAACGGCTTCACCATTGATTGGTGGGAGCACAGCGCTACTGTTTTACAACGTTCGCCCACCTTTACTGTTTGTCGTTCCATATAGAAGCTGATATTGGCCAGTGATTGGAGCCGACACTGTTACGGCAGTCGAATATTGCTATTAGATGGCATATTCGGAGAGCAGCTGTTTTGAGGTGGATTCGGAGACGTTTGCTCTTCATTTGGATATGTTTACGGCAGATATTAATATCGTTGTTTGTCGCCATATTTTCAAACTCGTCAAGAAGAAAGTTATCGGGTAAGCAATGAATCTTTTCCGCATATTCTAAATTCTTGCGTTATGCTTAAACTTTTAACCGAGGCGCAAACAAATATTGGAGATATTGGACCGTTTATGCCTCATGAAAGCAAAATTCGATCTTTTTCACATTTTTAGTCCTTAAAATCGGCCCTCATAGGTTTTTCGAATGCGAACTACATATAATTAAGAACTTCAAGAGTTCTGTAATCCTAGCTTAATCTATGAAATACCACCTCATTCATTATGCCGGCTGCTGTCACTGAAGTTTGCAAAGTTTGCTCTCAAAGTAGCGTAAATTCCCCACATGCATTTGGTTAAAAGCTTTCTCGGGACATGACAAGAGACGAGCGGATAAGGAGTAGGGACGAAGAGGGAGATCGAGAGGTGCGAAGATCCTTCGAGCATCACTCGCGTAGCATTTCTGCTGCGTTTTTCTTGTTCTTTTTTTAGCTGCCTGCATTCCGCCGTCGTCAATAAGATTTTAAATTCCCGAGGAATCACATCTCAGTCCTCACATGGCTATGAACCGGGAACATAGGATTCATCTGAGACATTAAGAAGGCTGCATTAAGACTCATAAATTATATTCGAATTGCTACTGAACTGATGACGGTGCTCCGAGATCGAAATCGGATCAAGGGCACACACCGCTGCTGGCAGATTTTCCTCGAAGAAGACAAATTCAACAAACGAGGTGAAGGCAAGACGATTCCGAGGATTTTTTTCGACGGTTATCGAGCCAAAGAAGCACTTGTTCGTTTTTCTGGATTCGCCTTAGCAAGCATGGTTACATAAACTTAGCTTTTGTGGATTCGCCTTGCTAAATGCTCAGCCGTATTACCTCAATACTAGTTGATATTCTTCAGTTCAGCAACTGATTTGAGTATGGCCGTAGTTCTGGCTGCAATAGGTAATACATCAGTCATTGGCTGTGACGAATTTTAAGTCTGTACTATACGAGATATATCAAAATCAATTCGAGGTGGTCGAACGGTGATCGTAATCTATTTTAATCGATTACCATGTGATCTTGAATTAAGTTCGGTCCCGACCTTGGTAAAGACCGGTTTCAATCCTGATTGGTCAAAAAAGGTCGGATAAAATAATAAATCTCAAAAAAAAAACTGAATCTGCACCCGATTTTACAACAATCATTATCGGTGTTGATGTCCATAAAATACGCAGTAAAGGCTTCAGGAAAGTTTAAACACATTAAACACGTTTTGCGAAACAAACTGCAATCAAAAATGGGGATGACACCGAATGGCCTGTAAGTGCACGAGTGGTACTTCGACTCATTAATAAAAGCAACTGCTAAGCATTCATAGACGAGGGGAGTGACGCATAGGTTGAGCTGGGAAGTAAAACTGGATTACAATAACGCAGCGCTCAGAATAGAGTTGGCATCACGAGCATCACGAGCTGGAACTTTGCTCTTATCCAGTTCACGAAGATCGTATTTTCACTCTTCTCTCAGTCGTTAAATTGATTCCCTCCTGATTGCCAAAATCCTTTCGTCAGTTAAATTCTACCATATGCGTCAAAAATCGAGGTCATTTGACGAGGATCATGAAGAAAATCGAGGGGCATTCTAAGCTTCAGCAGCGGTAAACAAAATAAAACTCTTCGAAGAGAGATCGATTTTTCCGTCTAACTTCCTCAGATTCTTTTTTATTCTTCACGTCACCTTATTCTGTCATCCTCTCCTCATTTGCTTCTACTTGAAGCTACTTCATTTAAACAACTCACTATCTTCCTATGGCCCGAAAAATGTGAATTCGATAGACCTCGATCTTCACTTATGTGAACTGTGATGCTCATTCGTCGGATTTTGATTTTGCCATCGGCTAGAACTGTGTAAGAAATGTAGTCGTTCGACAACTTTTGGAAGATTTCCTTTGGAGGTGCAACTTTGAGATATCGTTTGATGAGAGTGAGTAGTAAGTAGTGTATGGGATTTTGCTTCGGTGTTACATTCTCCGATTTGTCGGTAAATTCGATCTATTAAGAGTCGTGCAGGCAGCGACGAGCAATCGACTGTGGTAGAGGTGAATATGCCAGACTCATTAACGCTCGATTCCTATAGACAGGATGGAAATCGTGTTCAAGAGGACCGTCTTCAGAATGATGAGGTTCGTTGCTTGAGGTATATCACATTCGTTCTCCTCCCATTTCCCCTCTCAGTTTCTTGTATGATTTCAATTTTCATTCGGGTGGCTTATTATGGATAACTGAGTGAATTTGCTGGACGTTCGCTGAACAATAGCAAGAAATTCATTTGTGTTTGGCGATTGCTGTTCATGCTTGCATGCCTTTTTGTGTTAGGACGTTGAAACAAACAAAATCGACAAGTAAATTGGAATCATAATTAAATAAACAAGTAAAGAAAGAAGTAAATTTATCCTTATTTTTCCAGGATGATGAAAGTTCAGCCGGTACGACAACATCGAGCGACGAGAGACAATCGAAACCACGTAAGAAAAGGAAACAACCTGAAATTTGATTACCTCTCTCCATTTATGAAGAAATGTTATCTCATTTGTTTTCCAGCTAGCTATTTGGTGCTAAATTTGAGGTGTTCGTTTTGCGCAGTTGAATGTTCAAATATTCGAATAAAATGCATTTGTGCTATTGGATATACAGCTTCACTCTATAATTGGGATCATGAGGCAGGAATATTCTTGTCGTGGGGCTTGTTAACTTGTTAACTTGAGCGGATGTAACAGGTTTCCGCTTGAAAGTGAAAAAAGATTTCACTGAGTGTACCAACAAGAAGCAGCCGGGTCTCTTCATTTAGTGCAGAGCTTGGACCCATTCAACTGATTCGAAAGACAAAGCTTGTCCAGTAGCGATAGAAGGCGACATGCAGATGAACGCTTTTAACTTGCTTTCTCAGGAATCACTGGCGTTGAACACGTGAACCCCATAAACGAACCAGTTAATATCACGCGCCCATCGCACCGGTATTTTTGCCATTCCTCACATTCTGATTGTTGAATGTTTACCGCGATCTTGATTTTCGAAATAAGGGAAACGAAATTGTTGGTCCATATCGTTTTGCTCTTGCTACAAATATGCAGCAGATTCTTAGTAGCTATATCAGGATTACTCGTTCAAGCATAATATTCAATCAGCCAAGTACGTATTTTCCTTTGCGTTGGGCACTTTGGAAAATTCATCCGCTAAAGCAAGCAATAGCTGGCATCGTGCATATGCGCATGTATGAGCGTATGTTTACTTGGCCCAGTTGTTCGGTGATTTCAGTTATGAACCGTTGACGCAATGATTATAGAGTTTGATGGACTGACTTCTGGATGAGAAATCATCCTCATCTATTGAAAGGAAAGACGGCTTTTCATTTCATCCATAAGCTTGTGTAATTTCCTGAGATTTATACATGCATCTGTATAAAAAATATACTATTTAACATATTCTACGATGGAAAACATTAGCTGTTTAATTGTACCCAATACAAGACGATTTAATGATCATATACGCGCACTGAATTCCCTTTCTTCTATACTAAGAAGAGATCGAATAAAGGGCATGTTATTATTTGAACCATGTTTGGTATTATCTTACCCTTTCTCATTCTATGAGGCAGCAGCCTTCCAAGGAATGCTAAGAATCGCTTATACTGTTTTTTCACGGTGTTTCGAATTAAGAATACAAGAGACTATGCATAAATGATATCAGTATCCTTATCTGACATCATTTTAATGAATGTTGCATAAAATTCCAATAAGTCAGTTATGATTTGATCGAATGCAAAATACCCGTAGCTTTCTACGCATATCAAAACGGCTGAAGAATCAGATAACAAGTTGACTTCAAGGTAAGCCTGACGTCGACCCGTAGCGTAGAAAAACCCTAACAAGAATGAAACGAAATTCACCGTATGCGACCGTTGGAAATGTTTAGGGTAAAAAGTGAAAACCCACCACTACCCACTGGATAGGTGAACTAATATCGCCTGCAACTGAGTCCCTCACTTCACACGCTACTGACGCCGCTGTACTGACTCTTTGATAACACGGCATTATCTCCTCACACGTCTTCTGTCTATGTAATTCTCACCGACAATAGTCGCCTATTTTTTGGATGCTGAAGGGATGAGGTAGGTAAAGGAGCTATGTAACAGGAAAAATTCTCGAAACTCAAACGGATAAGTTCGATCAAAGTCTCTGCCAACACCACCTAGCATTCTTTACAATGATTGATTACCACTCCCTGAATCTTATCACCAGGTATAGGCAACCTATTTAGGTATGGAGAATTTTAATGCCGCAAAGAGACTTGCAAAAGTCCCCGTCTTTTACTCTTTGAAAGCACTCAAGTCATTTTCCCTTATTTAAACTACAAGGAATCTAGGAAACCATCCTTCATGCTCCCTCAGCAACTCTCTCTCCTTCAACAACTTATGATGGCAAGGAACATGTCAATTCCGGCAACGAGATGGCATTTTGACGCTTCGGGCTTTCGCAATTAGCATAGCAAAATCAACCAGACCACATTTGCTTTCGAAACATAAATTATAGCGTTCGTGCTTAGAACGCTGTAATGGATCGCGCAAGTTGAACTTTCTGGGGCGCTCTGTCTCGGCTAGCAATTAAAGGCACCCTCACACCGCCCAATACATTCGCCGCTTCAAAATTCACGATTCCAGTCATATGCACTGAGGGAAACAACTAAATTCCTCAGTTTATTTTCAGTTTATAACACCTCTCCACAATACGTCGAAAAAGTTTCAACTGATGGGAAATAACGGAAATACTGGCGATAACACACGATCGATGTCCCTCTCTTGACGGGCGTGAAAAAATGATAGTGGAGTGGCAGTTTATTGAAACGGACGCTCCGTTGACGTAGGATCCTTGGCGGAAGGACGAATGAAACACTGACGCGGTCGCAAGCGGCAAATGTGAAACACAACCGACAAGATTTGACATACTTCGACAGACAAATATGAGAAAACCAGAATAGCATTCGTCTGCATCGATTCTGAACGTCGACCGATGACGTTTTATGGCAATGGAAGTGTTCGACAGCAGTGAATTGCTTAACGTGCTGATATTTGCTGATTAGAAGTTCGGAATAACAAACGAGAAGTGGCGCAATTTCGAAGTGCCAAAGCTCCAATAGTGCAATAACCTACTTAACAGCTCACATCTTCTCGCCTTTCACGTAAAGAAATCATGGTCTCAATCTTATTTCATCCTCGACTACAGGGATCACGTCTCTGAACCATATTCGAAAGAGGAACTCATACGACCATTCGTCCTTCATAAACAAGTATAGAGGTCTATGTCGTCAACACATGTTCAAGACTACGCCATTGGCAACGTTCAGATGACGCAAATACATGCAAAGAAAGAGGAATATCATTTTTCATACTCAACATGAAACAATTCGCAACTCGTTCAAGGCAGAGCATATGTACACAAGGATGAGCTTTCGGATAAGAATTATAAACCAGTAAATAATATAAACTTAACTTTAAAGAATGCTGACACTTTAGACCGGACGGATGCTGACATGAATAGACAGATCATAAGTCGACAACAATGAAATGAACTCTTATCTGCAAAACATATCGATAGATAACACGATAACGATAATAACCACATAAATGCCAACCATTAGTCATTAACGACCATTGCTTTTCCTTCATTTGAGTGTCAATTGTGATGAATAACTTCAAAAATTATCCCAGAAATACAAAGAAACAACGAGATGCGATTAAAAAAGGATCAGCAAGGTGAGCAACAAAAAAAAACCGATGGTGAATAACTGAAGCATGCCGGTCTCGCAAACGTATCTATCCTATGAATCCCATACTTTATAATTTCATGACATAAATGTTTATCTGCTCAACCAATACCCACATGTACAATCCCGCCTCCCTCCATACTGCGTTGCCGACAGATCACCGGTGTACGTACCTCTTACTCGCAGAGGGCTGCTTACAATAGCTGCATTTAAGGAAACGAGTAAACGAGCAAAGCTTTACCTAAGTGAAGCAAAAAGTATAAACCCATAAAACCACGAGCACTGTGGAGACTAAATCTTACTACCAAAAAACCTTAGTGTTATCGTTTACTGTATGCAACTTTTCATACAAATATCAAAATACCGATACCTCAGGGAGCTGCTGCTCTTACTAGACTTTTAAGCGAGTGAAGAAAAAAAAACGACTGTTAACTTTTATTAAGAAGTCGAGGGCAAATGAGGGGCTTTGAGGTGCAACTGACATCGAAATTTGCGACTATAAAATCGTTTTAGCTGCGGATTTCCCTTCCGAATCTCTCTTTGCGGCGAAAATTTTCCAGAGTTTTAATATTAAGAGTGTTAGGAAATCACTAGGTACAGGAAAGCAATCCAAATTTCTAAACGATATTAAAAATTTGTATTAATACAAGCACATTAAAGAATATACGGATTTTCACCTAACGTGGCGAAAACTAAGCATATTTTAAATGCAAACGTAAAATTCCTCCCAAGTATACTGAAACTGAATAGCTACTATGACATGGGCCTGCGGTTCATTCTTTAAAAGTACACTCGAATTGAACAGCTACTATGATATGGACCTGAGGCTCACTCTTTCAAAGTATACTCAAACTGAATAGCTACTGCGACATGGGCCTGAGGCTCATTCGCTTCAACTTCTAATTTACTGCTTCTGAAAAAATCCTCGAGGAACTATTTTAAGCAACATTACTGAAATATGATGCATTTTCGACTTTTCTGTGCTGCCGTTTCAATACTAAGTAAATAATAAAACAATAGAAATGTTTTCCTCTCGAAAATAAATATACTCTCATAATTTCATATTCCTTCCAATATATCAACGAAAGAACCAATTCCTATCCCCACAAGCGGTACAGGGCCTACAAAAGTATTTCCCACACTAAATCAGTGTCAAATAAAAAATTGCAATAGAAGACGAACGAATCTTCCGCAAGTTCATACCTCATTAAATTTATTTTATGCCCGTTTCTTGCCACCTCAAGTATATACAACTCTGAAATGGCAGTAGCCTATAAAAACAACAACAGCAGATCCAATTCGATGTCGCCGCTCTTCTTATAATATCACCATCGATTTTATTCTATCGCTGAAAGAAACTATCGTTACCATTTACTTCAATGATCCTTCAACTATAACATTTTGGCACTAGGCTAATTTTGCTTAGTAAATCATAAAGCACTTCTAAAAACGTACTCATATGTTCATTAAACACCTGATAATTAACCCTCTTAAGCCCTTAATTGAGGTACTATATGGAAAATGGTTATAATATTACTACTGATATATTTATTTTATCTCATTATCGTTACCATGAAAAATAAAACAGTTCATTTCTATTTCTAAGCTCCGATTTATCACTTATCTCCTGAATATAAAGGTGCATTTCATTTCTCTGGTAAATTTTTCTGTCAAGCTTCAACCGGCACGTTCGTCTACTAAGCTTCTAACGTACTAACATAAAATAGACCGCGATCAACCATCCTTAATTTTTCACTCTTCTTCGTCTCAAATCCTCGAAAAAACTCGTTAAATTTTGTACCCAGTCACCAGAAAAGGAAAATGCAACTATGGCAATATCATGCCTACTCCCACTCCATCTCATCACTCCCTAACACAATTCGAAATTCCATTTCTCCAATACCCACTCCCTTTTACTATCAACACTAGCAGCAAAACCACTGGCTAGATGACTCAGTGCATACGCATGGTTTGATGTCATCTGTCATCGAGGAGACCACTGCTGGGATGGTCGCATTCGGTGAGCGGATCCCCAACGCTGTCTCCTTGACCAACGAATTCAGACTGAAGAGATTGAACATGTCGATGATTTGCAGTGATTCGTTCTTTTTTGCCGCCACTTTCTGAAATATTCGCTCGCACAATCGATCTGTAGCTTCAAAGGACGGGTAGGATCACATAGAAACCCTACCCACGAAAAACACCACCGCACTCCACCCACAAGAAGAGGCTGCATTCTGCAGCACTGAACAAACCCATTAGTCAAGCGACAGCAGCTCGGTGCAAAAAAAATTCCAATGATCAGCTACCGAAGAGCAGTGCGCAATTGAACCTCCTCCAGCAAATCAAATATGAAACAGTTCTACATCCTCGATTAATGCATCCCTTTAATAAATCGCTTGAAATTTCCACAGCCTTTCTTCCAATAGAAGAAACACTCGCGAAACCAAGATCGTTTTAGGAATTTATAAATGTGCCAATCACACGTTTTTCTGAAGATCTGTTACCCGATTCCGCCAACTAAAGAAAGGCGAATCTACAATCCCCATAAGCCATCTTGAGATCATTCCACGCTAGAGATTATAACGTTGCTGCTCTAGGCTTAAATGATCCCAAGTTTATGCATTCTATTAGGTCGACGTCCTAACAGCAAAATATAAAATATATGATGCAAAAAGACTTACAGAACATGTATAAATATTCACGTGCATGTGCATATATACACGACGGATACACAGGTATAGATCTCAAAAAAATCCCGCAAACATGTACTTGCAATAAACATACGAAAACAACTGATGCAGCGTACTTGGAACCAACACCTCCAATTCTTCGCAATTGTAATCATGCTTACTGCAGAAACCTACGAATGGTCAACAATGCGAACCTATACACTAAAGCAGAATCTGATTCTGTGTCGCACGAGTCTTCCAATAATGTTTTCCGAATCCGGCTATCCGGACAAATAAACATCAAACGTTTTTGCTCAAGGTTCGATGATTCGCAGCCTCAATTTCGACAACCATCCTTTGGTGCTTTCCAACCACCGAGAACTACTTATCACGCAGTTTAAAACAGGCATCCACAGACGAGTTCGTTTCTTAATCGCTTTCGTGTCCGTTTCCCTGATCATATTGTTTCGAATTCCCGAAATGAAGTTAACTTGAGTTCAGCAAGATCGGGACAGTTATCCGGTTCGAGATATATGAGCCAGAGCATAGCCGTGCAGAAGCAAGATTCCTTAGTCCAACTGCCTTTTCTTTCTCTATTGATGTTCTCATGAAGCGTTCAGAACAAAGTGGTGTAATATTTATGGTAAATGCCTTGTTTCCTTTTACATGGTCGACCACCAGAATTTCTTCTTTATCCGAAAAAAATAACACTAAAAAACAAGAAGAAAAACCTCCCTAGCTGCAAACGCTCAGCGGTCTCTAATCCCCTTCAGCGAATCAACGTCACCATCCCCTCTCGTTGGCTTCTTTTTATGAACGATGCTAGTGATGAATATGGTTCTAATCATCGTGTACGATCCTACATAGAAATTCTTTAGTCATTTTGAGCAGCTTTAACATCTCTTGACGGCGGACCACCCGATCTTGCTTCTGATGTGACAAAGGCGACCAAGGTTGGTGTTACAGCACCAACTTCTCGAATAATTACTGTCTTGAAATTGGTCGCGAAGAATCGTGACTACGGAAAAAAATACTCTGCACAGAAAGGATCACAACTTTGCTGTCGATTAAACTGGACACGGAAAATAATGCGCACGAACTAGATAAGCATTAATAACTCAACTCTTGAGGCAATCACTTCATGAAGTATGGCAAATATACGATTGCGGTAGCTTTTTGAGCCTCCATCTATACTCCAGTACAGCAATGTCAATATGTACAAATGCATATATATATATATATATATATATATATATATATATATATGTTTATTTGTTTATTTATGTACATATACAGTTTGTATGTGCACACCGACACTCATATGCATGCACGGAAATACTCTAAAAAGAGTAGAGCTACAACGTCTTGTATTGCGAAACCTCATCTGTTGTGTCATCCAAAGTGAAAAAGCTACAAAAATGAAGGAGGTCAATGACCATGTCCCTATGTAGAGCCATGTGAACCTATATTTGAAAAAGGTGTTACCCGAATTGTTGGGATGCGAAGCAAAATCGCCGCGTATCGATCACTAGCATCGTTGGGCTCATAGTGCATACAAATATGCTTGTAGAGGGCGGTAAGTAACTTCTTTTGCTCGGCCGCCACGTTGCGCTGACTAGCTGAGTCCAAGCCATCAGTATCTGCAAACCGTCAATCAGAACTGTTATGAAGATGGAGCCACCCTTGTGAAAAAACAGCGGCTGGAAAGGCATAATTACTAGCTGCACTAACATTCAAAAGTAGGAGTTCGAGTTAAAGGATGTGTTTAAAGGAATGCACTTTAAACGCAACCCTCAGGTAGCAAAGATGGCACCTACTACGGGAACCTTGCAGTAGTAACCCACTGACATCGTCAGCTTTATTTCATAAAGCGGCTGGAATACTACAACGGCTGCCTTTAAAACTCTGACGGTGAATTTAAGTAGAAAAGAAAGGATCGGTGAAACAGTTTCAATGATTAAACGTTTTTCGCATTTCAGCTTTCGTCGAAATCTGCAGCCTCTAGACAAGTGAATGGCATCGCAATATTCCCCGAAAGATAATACAAACGGATAGGACAACAGTCTCGAGAACTATATATCGATTAAAGTATATGTGACCTACAGTGCAGTCAAGAGGAAAATATAACTTTCAACTTTAATGAAATCTGCGAACTATGTGAAGGGATCGGGGATGGAAAAGTATAAAATGCAAGCACGCTACAGACAATGCCGAACGTGAGAACGAATAAACTACGTCACCATTACACAAAATTGGAAAGAGAATGATTAACATAGAAATGCAGACGGTTCAGTAGTTAGCTTCCATCACTGGCGTCTTAATTTTCAGGATCTATGCATTGCAGTCTATATTTTTTGCGTACTTCAGCGGCCCTTCAAACGTGTTTTAAACAACTCGCCTTGAAGGATCGCTCGCAGATGTTTTCTAAACCTGAATCTCATTCATTTATTGTCACAAAATTTTGCAAAACACACATATCAAAGATCCTCGTATAGAAAGACTGTATCGCCATTCGGCTCAATAATGCTCAGAATGAAAAGAGACATTTTTATGCTCCTAAACGAGAAAAATGCTCTCGATCCTTCCTTACCCTTCAACAATTAAAAAAAATCTTCTGAAGATATTATCAGTGATTGCTGGAATAAGGTGCTTGATTCATCTTTCCTTCTTTTTCTTCCGATCACTATGTGAAAAACGTAGATATTATAGCAGCTGAAAGCTGAAAATACAGAGAACTACAAGCAGTGAAATGCGAAAAACATTAGGGTACAAAAATAATTACAAATAAGATAAAAACAATGATGAGATATAGGAAAAGAGAGCAACCTGGATCGAAAAACATGATGGCTTGAAGCGTTGCGAATTCGGTCGTCGAAATATTCAACCTTCGAAACGGTTTCATCACGTAATCGATCACCGCAGCCATCACAGGCGTAAGACCACTGAGACTAAAAATTACTCGCTGTGACTTCGAGTGAGTCAAAATACGACAATTACATCAAGACACTCTAAAAATCCAGTATATACTTACAAGTTTACATCAGACGTTAGCAGCGAAAGGCGAAATATGTCAGTGAAGATAATTATTGCTGATATGGATGCAAAGGACGCACAAAGCAGATTTTGTGAAATGAAAAAATATTTATGAAAAATGGAAATTGAGCACCGGCACAGAATCAATGAAAAAACCTTTGAAAAATGATTCGGGTCAAAGAAGCAACGCGGTGAAATAATATTAAAAAGGTAATAATTTCCAGCTCACCGCTACCGATTAAAACGAACGGTTATAATTTCAGTAGCAGACCTGCCCAACAATAAAGATACCAAAACGAACGAATAGCTCAAAATCTTTCTTCTTTCTTCATAGGTGCTTCTTAATATATCCAATGAAAGAGCCCATGTCCTGAGGAGATATTAAAAGATACTCGGAAGGCTAATGCAACAGCCGAACGAAAAAATTGAAAAGAACAGCAACACGGAACATCTAAACGCATGCAATAATCACCAAGCTGCGTTTCAAAGCACAAGGGCAGGTAAAGTGCATCGACTTCACACCTATTTGTTAGGAGAAAAAAGTAAACAGAGCCCATGGGGGCCAAATGCTAACAATATCGCTTCAACAGCACAGGGAAGCTTCGTTTACAAAAAAAACTTACGCTGTATAGCCCTCACTTCTTCATAACTGCGTGCACTAGCGAAATAGCTTAGATTGGCAATTTTGGAAATGAGGCAACTTTCCCTCCACTTTCTTTCATTGACAAGATCGAAGCGGACAAAAACTTTAAGCTCTTCTTGTCAGATCTCGTCCAACCTAATCGAATAATGCATATTTAATTCACCAGTACACTTTCTTTCAGAAGAACTAATTGAAAGAACTACGCTAAAACTGAATGCCTCTCAGAAAGACTAGATGAAATGTAGCAAACAAAATGCCACCGACGTCGCCTACAAGCGTATAGGTAAGCCTTCACCGAGGAACATCTCTCACACCTATTTTAAACACAATTTCTGTAATTATCAACCTGGATATGCCCGACACACCGAAATATAGAAAAAAACATGGATTTCTAGGCTTACTTCCCTAGCAACACATCGATAGCCGACCATCATGAAGACATTGACCATAAAGAAGCCGGCCAATAATGCCAAAGAATGAAAATAGCATCAAACAGATGCCCGCAAGTAACACACGGCACAAAAACGATACGTGCATATTACAGCTGATGACAGCCAGACTGAGCCAATTAACGCAAGTATCACACGCCCACTCACAAGAAATGCAAACAATGCATCATACACCGGCAATAATGAAAAAAGAGAAACTGCAGAGCGTGTTTTGGATAATTCAAAGGGACGAAGAAGCAATATTATGGATGGCTAATGACATCGTGAAGTGACTGCGGCAGCGAGGAATAGTTTTTTAAGAGGACGTATCGTTGGCGCGAAAGAAGACTCAAAATCTCGATCGAACAAGACACCATCGACTTAAACCAAACGTCCCTCAGCGGGAACAACTTCGCTGAATATCATAAACTTGGGTCGGCGCCAAATGCGGTATTCCATCTGGAGAAATGCCTTACTCTGCTGAAATAATATCACAGATCATATGTGTCAAACATTGGCAAGCCGACTGTCTGATATTGCTGTTGAACGAAACATATGACAAACAATTCGAATAGCTGCGCAAGGTGCGTGCAATTCGAGGTCATGCACACAACGCGATCGATTAGGTGACAGCCTGAAATCATATAGTGCACAATGCGACCTTATCTATAACCTAAACTTGCTTAGTTTAGTGTTCTAAAACTGCATATAAACTACGACAAACCTTCCAACTGTCGGGTAGTGGGCGGCGGGTGGCACGTCGACAACAGATCTTACTCCCACTTCGTTGCTTTGGCCATCGTGTAGAAGTTTCGGATCGAAAAACGTGTGCATGTTTTCTTCTTCTTTAGTTGATTCGAATGCTGAATGACTGCCAACCGAAGAGGCACCACACGTGGACTGAACGCCACCAATTCCGCCTTGGAATGCATCCAAATCAACAGCACAAAGACCTCCCGAAAAAGGATGTGCGCTCATCTGAGCTGTTATATGCGATCCAGCATCACTTTCACTGGCCGATGACGATGCCGTATCATCACCATCAGGTAGCGTCGAAGGGCCTCCACTGCAACACCAACGATACATGGATGCAACCATCATCCAGAAGCATCCTTCAGGCTAAACCAAGGCCACTAACAAACATTAAGGCAGCAAAACTGGAGACAGAAGAGAGGAAGGAAGACAGCAGAGGAGCCCCCTTCCTTCTATCAGGGCAGATTTTCCAAGCACAAATGGGAATTCGCGATTTGAAACAACTACATTCCGCGAAACAGATATCACAGAGAAACAATCAAATCACATATATGCGCTCCTGACTAATCAAATCGCATGACTCTAAGACGCATATGGAAATACGAAAAGTATTCTAGAGAAATCTGCGAAACGGTCACTTCATTGGCGATCACAGATTGCGGAACATGAAATTCATTTCCAGAAACGTTCACTTAGTTCTCGAAGATAAAATATATATTCTTAAGAGAGGGCAGTCTGAATGGGAAAAACAACAAGACGAGGAAGCACAAACTTCTAGCGATAACATATGCAACAACATTAAATAAGTCAGTCAATAGCTCTCTCCCCACTCATCAATACCTTACGACAACGGTTCCAATTCAGCTCTCCCCAGTACGAATTCTGTTGGTGCGATATTGTCGGCTAGAATTCCTTGCATCCATAACTATAGGGAACACTGAACATCGCAAAATGACAAGAATATTTCCAAACGAAGTGGCAAAAATTCACTGAAATATTTCAAATCTTCTAGTCGCGTCGATGTTCCTTCCCTTCGCAAAACTGCAAATAACGGCAGCAAAGCGCAAAACCCATGAATTCCTGTTTCCAGAGCAAAAACGGGTTAGCAACCCTTAACTTTTTAACTCCATTTTGGATGGGGAAATTTAAAGCCTCTCTCATCTCTCGACTTCCCATATATCAAATAAGAACGCAATTTTATTCGCGCAAATATCGCACGTCAACTAACCTTGCCACAAATGAGCGCAACTTGTTTTTGAGTCCATGGAAACTTGAACAGAGTTCTTGAAGGAAGCTTTTTTCTTCTTCTAAGATGAATCCGACCGTTTGTAAGCGAATATGACTAGCACGTTTTGAACCACTAAATAAGTCACACAGAAGATTAAGATTTCGTCAACTATTTGTGTCACCGAACCTGGCAAAACCTCACTGATACTGGAATGTTCCTGCGAACTGTACCCAACGGACAAATAGACATATCCAGCTCTGCATATGCAAGCAAAGAGCGGCAACTTCTCATCCTTCATCAAAAGACACGAATATAGCATAAATTACTTTAGCTAAAATTCGGCTGATGAAAAGACCGCCAGATGTGAATAATCAGGTAATTTAAGGCAATAATCAGCTGAAGGAGGCCACCCCTCGAACCTGCTCTGAATAATAGCTCTTGAAAAGAG
The DNA here is from genome assembly GCA_037576465.1 of Parascaris univalens. NCBI lineage: Eukaryota > Metazoa > Nematoda > Chromadorea > Rhabditida > Ascarididae > Parascaris > Parascaris univalens. The sequence continues at coordinate 24,912 of JBBHLZ010000035.1, forward strand.
GAAGCAGGACTGCACGTCTCCGCAAAAGCTAAAAATTATGTGACTACAATAAATTTCATGACCCGTTTTTGCGGTATGCATATTCGAGGTAAGTTCCACATCGTATCCGGGTCGAAACATACTGTTGGTTCCTAAGGGTATATCCTCTTGACTGATGATCACGGTAGGAACCGCAAGCAACCATGAACAGAAACGAAGCGCCTGACACAGTAGGGAGCCGACAGCATGCACTACGCCGATTGTGCACCAATTAGCTCAACTTGACCGCCCGACATCTATTTAGTTGAGACGTGCTCGTAGAAGACGAAAAGAGAAGAGATACCGGCAGATGAGGTAGGAGAGATGGAAGACGGGGAGAGCGTCCCTGCCTGCTAGAACACTGATACCATAGAGAAAACCTCTAAGTAAAGGTCATAAATATGTTATAGAGCGCTGGAGCAGATTTCTTGAAGAAACTCGAAACATTTGGCCTCGTTCATGTCGTTCTTCGCATTCACAACCCGTTTCGAGTACGACCTTATTTGCGATTATGAGACACACTTGCAACAACGATATATTTACCAATCAACAGGAAGGGATGACAACACATACAGCACAGGTTCCGACCGTTGGGGCTTCCAATTAAGCTCTCTTTATTGGATTTCGGGACGTAGGTTGTGATGTCGATTCTCGACGTGATCAATTAAAACTTTCCCACGTGAATAGTTCCAAGCTCACATACTTTTAACTCGCCAAAGTAGTTTAAAGGCCTCATTTCTCTATCGCTGCTTAAACGGAGTCGTCAGACGAATCCAAATTACGCAAGAATCTGGCGTCGAACCAAGCCCAACTGTTAAAGGCATCAACCACTGCACTAACTCTTCACTAGAGGACAAAATATTCCAATTTCCACAGACAAAACAACGAAAATGTCCATAAATTTCTCTCAGTTCATTCCCCGGGAATGAACTCAGGGAACTTAAATGAACTGAGAGCGCCAACATGAATCTATTTTCTCCAACTTGCTATAATCAGAAGAACCAAGGAAACAAAAAACTGATGAAAATGCAAAACGAAATCCGGGAGAGATCACAGTGAAAAGCTGAACAAACCTATAGTTTATGTAGAACGCTCCGTAACAACAAAAACACTAACACTTCCTATGCTCGTTCAAATACGACGTATAACATTCCAAACTCAAAGGTGAAGTGAGTGCCAAAGGTCAAGCTCAAGCCGATAACGGAAAATGCGTCCATCTAGAACAGAAATCTAAGAAGCAAGGTACATGAGAAAATAAACTTTCACAATGAGCGGTGTTGCGTGGGCGAATTTGCTAGTAGCCAAGGGGTAAAAAGTTAGCAGACAACGAAAAAAGGCAGCAATCGTTGTTGAAACATGCAGCCTTCTTCCCACTCTCTGAACGGTTATATTCTATCACTTGAGGACCGGAATACAGGAGGAACCCAAATAAGCAGATGGCTTTCTTTGCGATCGTACACTCAGTATCGAGAGTCGACTGGCAATAAAAACAACGCAGTCATCACTATCCAAATCGTTGTCCAACTGAATGCTCGGGAAAAACGATATCTTGTGTAGTGGGCTTTTACAGCCTACAGATCGGCCTCAGGTCATAGCAAAATTTGACATTTCAACCTCGAAAACTTGAATAACTGAGTGGCGAAAAACTCGGAATTCACTGATTAAAATCACTACTTCCAGCCCTCTTTAAATCAGTTCTCCGATATCTGTTTACCACTCAGAAAGCGTCCTCCTTTTCCACCTATCCTTATTATAAGTATAAGGAAAACCTCTACACACTAATTTTTTACAACCTCCCTCACACCTTCACTAAGAGCAATAAAGAATGGCACAAGGAAACTTTCAGAAACGCTCAAAACATGTGCTCCAAACTCTCTTCGCCTACACCATCCAAATATGACAGAATTCGAATCAATTTCAGAAAAAATGACCAATTCTCACTGAACGCTTATTAGTGCAACCGAAACGGAAGGTGAATATAAAATAACTCATATCTGGATATAACCCTTCCCAACTCTCCTACCTCCGCAAAACATCTGATGTCGCTGAGCTCAATTTCGAGCTGTAAGCGCTTGGAGACCTTAGTACGCTTATCAGACAACACTTCAAATCACTAAAGAGCAAAAATACAAGACCCACAATTCTAAAATGAAAGCCAATCCCATCAACTATGGAAGAGGAGAAGCGAAATGCCATCTTTTCCCTCCCATTCTTTTAAGAACTGACGGACTAACAGTTGTCGCGAAATACCTGAAAAATAAATGACGGCTAGAAGAGGATAAGCGAGAATGGCAGATCGCGGTGCGGTACCGGGAGGAGAGGAAGGAGGTAGAAGAACAGAATACGTGGAGGGATGATCGTGTAGACGTGAACGAGCGAACGCAAAGGAAAATCTGTTATATGGTGATAGCGGTTAGTAAACAAGTACAAAATGAAGCTGTGCGTCTACATAGTTAAAATCCCCGTTTCTATCGAAAGGGTTCTTCATCAAAGCCTGCGAGCGTATGTAAAACACCCTAATACCCGCTCCATCTCCCCCATTCACGGTGATTAGGTGCATTTGAGAACGAAGAACGAAGTTCCTAGTCGACTACTGATTACACGCCAAAATTATGCATCTTTCTTATCTATATACCATAATTTTCCTTTGAGATTCCCTGAGAAATAGCTGAGAATGGGCAACGGTAACTTGACGCCACATTTTTCTTAGCATTTAAGTCAGTAAGCAACAAACTGAGTGCTTTTCAAAGAACAAACAACAATAAAACAGAAAGCAAGCGCGACAAAGAGACACAACTCCCATGAATCTTTAAAAGAAAATTATCTCGATATGATCCACACAATTTCGGTGACCCTTCCAATCAAACTAAGTGATCAAAGTTGGTCGTTCGCGTCTCATCCAACCACTTCCCATATTTCAGTGCAAATTTGGAACAAAAATCTCCGACGATTAGGCAATTAATAATGAGATGCTAATTTCAAAGCACAACTGCGAGTCAAGAGCGAATTAAGGAATTACCTTCCATCTACAAAGAAGACGAAAAAATGCAGTAACTAACTTCTTAAGGAATAAACTATCCTGCGGTGGACGTCTTGTGAAACAGTATCCATCTGGCTGCATTATTTTATCGTTTATATGTTCAGGAGTACGGAACGCTTCGCACATTATCATATATGAGCTCGCATGATTCGTTATTAATGCCACCTGAAAGAAACGTTTTCGCGTTTTCGGAAGATTTCACCGCTTAAATGACCATAAGAGGCTATATGGTGTTCAACAAGAGCTAGCACGTGCACTGAAGATGAAAAGCGTTGAGCTTGGCGAAGCTGCTGTCACATTCCATCTCCATCATCAAACATTAAAACATTAGGAGGCGACGTTTTGAAGAGTGATGAAAATAACAAGTTTCTAAAGTATTTCAGAAAAATCCCAACTGCAAAAGGCGTTGCCTAATAATTAATCGATGGTGAATGTGAATAATCCTAAGCTCTATGATAATAAAACAAAAAAGCTTCAAAAAACCGCTCAACACCTTAAAAAGTAGGTCCCTCCCTTCCCAGTTCCTCGAAATCTTGGCAGAAGCTTCCCTCTGGCAAAAAACCGGGCAAGAAAATCTTCAGAAAATCAAAAACGTAAACAGAAATTCTATAAAATGTCCCAATCAACTGAAGGTGATAATTTTAGCTTCCGTTGTAGTAACCAATACCCTTTTAAACCGACGTAACTCGCTCGACTCAACAAAATTTAGTAAAGTTTTCTGATGGAGGGCGAGGGATGGGATGAACAAGCAAGACGAAGGACTAGGAAAAGTTCGAAAAACTAAGAAAATGAGGCGTTATTATTTATGAAACGAAGAAATGTTTGGCGAATCTGTACAAGAGAGAGCATGCCAGTCTTATCACTGCCGTTTTCCACCCCCTTCTTTCCATCCTTTTTTCGCGGCTCCTTCATATTTTTATAAACGACGAAGTTGCCTTCACAAGTGGCAAATGCAAACCGCAAATGAGAGGTTTCATAAGCGACAAATCGAATCGGTTTGCCTGTGCTTTCCAAAAGTAAATCATTTACTTCTCTGTAACCAAATTCCCTTACAAGCCTCAATGTTGGAGAGAAATTTGTTCGCTACCACTGAATTAAAAAGAAGCCACGGAAACAAACACAAAAAACAACAAAAACAGCAGTCGGCAGCCAACCTTGTCTGAATAGGGTAAATTCCGGAACACAGGAAACGTTTTCGCCCAATCAATGTAAAGTGCGATAATCCGTGATCTCCAAAACGGCATCTTGTGTTGGTCTTTACCAGGTTTCGGTGCCGCTATAGGATCTGTTATCTGAAGAAAAGCGAAGTAAATTAGGCTTAATATATAAATCAGGTGGGTGTTTATGGCATTGTCCAAAAATTCAAGCACAAGTTGTGATGAAGACGCCTCTTTGTGTAAAGGCAATAAAATAGACACTTCACCGTTCTCCTCATTAAATATACTATAAAAATAGGTATAAACGCACAGGTATCGTTTAACGGCACAATATAGACGGCAAATCGACTATATGATGACTATGATATACGAAGACCATCGAATGCCACAATTCAATTAACAAAACTCAGACCACCGATCAGTTCATCTCAGATTACCGTTAATAAAACAATGTATCATCAGCAGTTTTCTATAACAACAGATAATGAAATTCCCATCTAGGCTGGCAATTCCAAATCACCTCTAGCCAAAAATTCGCTTCACCTTGGCCGTTCTCCTCAACTGAAAAAACGGTTACCCGAAAATGAAGCAGTACCGCTGAAGTAAATCGTTATCTGCAGATGTCGCTGCATTTTCATTTGAATTATGATGCTTAAAGAACAGGAGTTCTCTTTGCAGATTCTATGCCCTGCTGTTGGTGGTCCTCATTGCAATGCTGACTGGAGATGACAATTAAATAACTATTTTAATGCTTATTCAATAATACAATAAATGCAGTTTCTGGCATTCCACAGAAGCTTATTTATTATATGAAGTAAAGCAGAACAAATCTGTGAAAAAACACCTTTACGTCGATAGGACGAGCGAATCGACTCGGAGCAGCGAGAGCATCGTCCAACGAAGCATAGGGATCGATTTCGGCACGCGAAAGCAACAACGTGAAATTATTTTCGAGTGTTGTTAAACGGTCCAACATTGGATCCGGGACCACCTACAACATCATTCAAATATTAAAAAACAATAGAACCATTCAACACGAACACTGAGCGTTCGAACGTAGCGAGGTCTCATCGAAACGTAAGAAGGAGTGCGCGCGACGTGCTGCACTCGATAACGCGATCCTTGTAAGTCCACTGTCACTCATTCGATTTGCACATTGGCCTGTTATATCTGAACGCTGAAATCGCACTCGAAACTCTCAGAAGAGAAAAAAAACCTATTTCCATGATGGGACACCAAATTTCACTGCTGAGGAACTTCAAATCATGCTGACATTACACCCTATAAAACCGTTGACTTTGTCATTTACGGCCCGATCTTAAATAATACCACACAGTCAGTGGTCTTACTACAGCAAATATCAACGCATACATGAGTAGAATGCTGAGCAGATGACGGTCCACTACTACAATCAGTTGGACTTCGTGATTCTTGATCTTCGAAATTCCCGTTCGGCAGAGGCGAATCTGCCATCCGCGAGCTGAAACTGTTATGTAAAAACCACTTTGAATATCTTCAGAGTTTAAAAAAGAGAGTGTCCTGGCTTCAGATCTATTTAAGCAGTCAGTCGTACCCATTTCAACGCAATTCTGGACACAGCTTATTGCATATAAAGGCAAAAAAAATCATCAGAGCATCCCTCATACCGTTTCACAAGTTTCGACGAGGATACATTGTAGGGAAATCATCTCTACGAGCAAGTCTTCATTTGTGCGCACGTCTCTCTCCCACTTCAGCTCAAATAATGAAGAAGGAAAGCTATAACAGTGAGAACTGAGACGTCACATGTATCAAAGGATGATCTCTTGCTCCAGTAAAATTAGCAATCTATCGGTAGAATTCGCGAAGATATAAGACAAATATTAAAAAATGAGAGGAAAATAAGTCCAGGTTTGCGAGCACTGTTAGCTTCTAAAGTGTTTAGAACAACTGACGTGGAGATCAATCAGAAACCAACTAACTGTTTGCTCATTCATTTTTGGCACCCCTTTTTCGCTCTATATCATACTCCATCTTATTCTATTTAGACTTTTTGGTGGACAGTTTCCTCGCCTTCATAATCAACCGTTTTTATCTACATCGCAGTCTCATCCAACCTCATTTCCTTTCTACTGAATATTTCTCATCACTTAATTCTCCTCCTCTCCTCCTTTCCCTTCTTTGTGCTCTTCTGATTTCACCAGCCTTATTTTTCGATAAAACAGTAGTTATATCAAGGCGTTGTTTTTGAGCCGATGTATGTGCGCGTCAACGTGCGCCGCTGCAGATAACAATACTTCGTTTCATCCATCGAAACGTCTAGATATTCGCAATAAGAACATATATCGCAAGAAATTGTGCGCTGCTGCAAAGACCCGGCAGAAATGTCGACGTCTAGCATCATCGCAAAAATCTTTTTATCCCCTCTTCCTCTTCCATACTGGGCATAGTCTAGTTCTTGAAAATGCTAAGGTCGAAGCTGTGGGCTAGAGAGAGCTGGAATGAAGCAAATTTAAGAGCAATTATCTTAAGTAACTGTACTGATCTAAGAGGCGCTAAAATGCCAATGAAGAAATCAGAGAACGGACGGAACAAGTATTCCCAACCTTGGTTCATCGTCATCGCTACTGCCGGGAGTTGAAGTGGCGGTCTTGGAACGTTTCTCCGCAACATTTTTATCAGCTTTTCGCGTGCGTTTCGTATAGCCAATACGGTCTCGATCATTTTGGATAGCTGTAAGTACCTCCACGTACTATGCCACTGGCTGCATTTCAGTATCAGTGTCACCAAATTGACAGATAAATCCGGCAGCCGAACTTTTTATTTGCATCCCCAGATTTACTCACCTAAGGATGCAATCCAATCACTTGCAGGAACAGCGAAATTCATCCAACCACTCTCCAATCACGTCTATACCAGTTAGATATGCGTTCAATCTGGTGCACTGAATAGCAGTAGCTTCACTCCTATCCTCGAGAGAAATAATGTTGCTTGAATTCGCCAGCAGAAAAAAGCGAACTAATAGCAACCATTCGCTCATCAAAATGTCAACAGCCATCAACGCAATGTATCACCTCTTCAATACGCAAACTCAAGGAACTGCGGACCAAACTGCCATGTACTAGAGCGAAACCATCAAAAAACTTATTGCCCAGACGTTCAATGGGGAGGCGATGGAAGTGGATGGATAGAGGAGAGTGCGAGTGGCGATAGTATTGCAGACATCTCGAATACTAGAGAACTCTTGTGAAGACCAAAATGCACTTCTCACTTTTGGCAATTGTCAGCATTATACCAATACGAACTCGGTAAAATCTAAAGAAATTATGGACCTGAAAACTTTCGTTTGAGGGTTTCTTTCAGTTTCTAAACTTGTCCTAAATATAATAATAAAAAATAAGATTGCAAACAGGAGAATTTAGTCTCGTTTTCTCAAATTCTATGGCGAAAATGACGGACGCCTATATACATAATTGAGCTGCCAAGTTTCGCAAAGCCGCACTTAAATTATCAAAAACTAAGAGCAATTGCACTTTGAATCTCCGAACTCAATTACGAATATCTCATGTGATAAGCACGAAAAGACTTCTTTTTATTGAAAGAAGATTAAAGATAAAAATAAAAAACAATGAAATGAGCCTTACAGTTGCGGTCCATCCCAACTTGTAAACATTTCTTGAATCTGCAATGTCGACATGCGCAACGAACACCTTCAAACAAGCCTTTGAGATTTCAGCAGCAATAACAGAGTGCCTCAAGCAACACTACATAATTGTTCACATAAGAGCAACATCAGTGACCCAGAAGTGAAATTTATTACGTGGTCCTTCTTTGCAGAACAGAAAGACGATCAGCCGGACGAAGGCTGCTAGCAACAGTAAGTGAACAGCATGCCCAGCTATCGATAAAACTCCAACTACTCAGAGAAACAACGAGACCACTGAAACAACGCATACTGCGAACCTTTTATTGCAGCAACAATTTTGGCACAGCAGCTCTAGGAACTTTCATGAAGCAGTTCATTGAAAAACGCATGGCCTGAACACGAAACAGGAAAACTTCACTTCACTCAAGTTCGGGATAGGATTCAGCAGGCAGAGGTGAAATTCTGCCTGCTGAATCGCTGAAATCATTAAAGCCTAAATTAACTCCTATAGCCTTGTTATCTTTCCTGCTAAAAATCGACTGTACAGTAAATCACCAATACAAGAAATACCCTTTCCTTTATGAAAGAGCAACAAACAAGATGATAACGACAATGAAATCAGTTGCATTACATAGAACCATAACGCCATACCTTTGTTAACGGGACAATTCCCCGTGCCCATACAAGCAAACGTTCGATTATTCTGAAATCAGAAAAAAGGCTTTCACGAAGGGCGACAAGCGAATTCCTAAACAAAACTCAAAATATTCACAGGACATGAGATTCATCAAATATTTATCCATCTTTCAATACTTTTCAACTGAGCAAACAAATCGCTGAAGAAACTAACGCAATAATTCTGCACTAAAATTCAATAAATTCAATCGAATCTATCATAAGAGAACGAAGTTCCACGATGCAAGTGGGATGAAGCTGAGTCGAAATATTCCACTCCTCAGTGCTTTATTTCGCTTGAATAAGAGCAAATCTGCCTCATCACAGCGATACGAAAGCGACAGAAAATGAAACATTTAACGTGCTAAACATAGGAGGCGCTCCCATCAGACACGACATACATAAATGCACATCTATGCACACAGCGAAACTTGCGGCAGCACCTGAAATTTGTGAGGAACTTCGCAATTTAACGACAGTATATGTCATCTATCAATATGAGATCTTCAGACGACAGCCATCGGCGAACTTCAAGCAGAAGAATTCTGAGTGAAACGTCATATCGTAGCTGCAAGAACGAACGAATAAGCAAGTTCACGAGAAGAGGAAATGCATACCACAACAGCGCGGCGAAAAAACGTTTTGCAGCCGTTGCATGAGGGTACCGAGTAGTGATTTCCAGTAGCGAGATCCTCGCAAACAACGCATAATGTGCCTGCAAGGTGTTCCATTTATACGGTGAGCCAAAAAGAGGCACTCAAAAATATATTGACACTCTTCAAAGTGCAGAAGGCGACTGAGTAAAACAAAGAAAAAGAATGCGAGCATGGCCGAGGAGGATGGATGAGGAATGACTGCAAAATAACGGATATTGTTATAACTGACAAAGTGTGGAATATAACTACTGTGAAGCACGGCTAAGAAGCATATGACCCTTTGAAAAACATAAAATAGTACCCACCTGGTGGCAACTTTTCAGCCATGAAAAGTCGGTTGAGAGGAGGAACTCTTGCTTCATCAACGAAACACCCTGGAAATAATTAGCCAACGTGAAAAACGTTGAACCATCAGATTCCGCATTGCCATTCAATGCATCGCTGCTGAGAGATGTAATTTCATCAATAACCTCACCTGCAATACTCCATAATATCATAAAAACTCTATGGCAAGAGAGCAGTAAAGATGTGTTTACCTTCTCGGTTTTCTGCGTTCTACTGACCTCTTCGGAAGTAAATCTTATTGATATTCTTTCAAGCATCGCCAGAGGAAGTTATCGCTTCCCCTCCCTCTTCCCTCATTCATATTCAAGGAAGGAACAATTCTTCGTTGGGTTTCTCATGGCCAACAACGACCTTCAAAAGTGGTCATTCAAAATCCCACCCCATATCCGCCTTATCGCAATTTCCATAAATATCAAAACTGCCGAACAAAAACGCATTAAAATATACCGATTAAACCCACGAATTTGACGAACACTCGTACAGCTTTCCGTCTCTTCAACGTCAGAGGTGGAAAAATTACCCCGTACATGCAGGTGCGATCCTACATACGCCAATAACATCTTACGCAGAAAATCCTCGAAGCAAAGGCAACAACGACACGAGCAACCGACAGACAAATCAACTATGCATGAAGAAAAATGGCGCAAATGTCCACATCAGAGGTAAGCGTAGTGCAGTGCCAGTGTGCTTGTTCGCAAGTTTGCGTCTCCGTTAGGGCGTGATAAGAAAACTGCGACATGTCAACAGCGACAGTCAAATTTTCGAAATGAAGTACGCCGTTACTTTTCAACCAACGACGACGGTTTCCAAGACTTTACGCCTATATTCCGCTTAACTAAAGCATATTTGTCCGCAGAAAACGAAACTTGCGGAACTCAGCCCTAGTCGCCTAAAAAAAACCTTCTTTGCCGAAGTATTGCTTAACGTTCGGAGCTCGAGTTTCTGGCACCTCTATGACGCACCGAAATGCCGGAATAACGGAGGACATACAGCTTGAGAGGGTGCAAAAATGATTCTGACGCCTTCTGCAGTTGCAACATCTACTGGTTTGACGTCGAGAACGCTGAAGAACGACGGTTGGTGTTCACACTATGAAATGGGGAGGGGCATTTCAGACTTGACGAAAGCGTTAAAAGAAAATGACCGCTGACTGTCACCATCTCATTTCAGGGCATCATTTCCGGTTCCGATCGTAACCTTCAACTGAAATAATAATGTTTGGTAGAAGCGTATCGGTCGCAAAAGCATGTGATCGCAGTTGCACTTGCATAACTGCTAGACCTTCCAAACAGCTGCGTTCTCGGTGCTGTGCACATTGAGGCGACGAGAGAGGATGCTGGTTGGAACAGAGAAGGTGAGGTGGGAAGGAATGTGAACGCATAACAGTTAAAGAGTCTATCGGGAAGGTCGTCCCATTGAAACTAAGCACGCTCAACAATTCCTTCCTTTGTGGATGCAATTCTCTACGATAACCTGGAAGAGTTCATCCGCCTTCGTCTATTCTGCCCTTATTTTAAATGAATTAATTGCAAATTTCTATAGACGTTATTAAAAGTACTCTACATCGAAAAACATAAGATGTCACACTATCGGCGCACATCTGTCAACGTGAGCATCCGCCTGAGGCAAATTCAGAATTTCATGAGGGAGCATCCACTTACGGAGGTTCCCACGAGAAATCTCTGATAGGTGGTAAGGATGCCGCTTATCACCTGATGATAATCACTTGTACGCTAATAATGCCGTCAGTCCCCACGATGTACATCTATGTCTTCTTCTAAAACTATTTCTAAAGTATTTCAGCACTTTGAGGTATTATGCAGTATGCACTTGGACTGTTTGGCATTTGAAAGACACTTACGCTCCTCTAAAAAGAAAGAAAATGGTGCCGGATTTGCCTCCTCGAGAGGCTCCAGTTCCGGAAACGACTCCTTAAACTGCGATGGATGATCGTTTGGCAATGTAAATGATATGGTAATAACAAGGTATTGTTATCGTTTATCGTTGAAAGTTCACCTCAGTAATCGTTTCAAGTAATGTTCGCAGTATATTATAGTATATTTCATAGTCGACCCATAAAGCGGTGTTATGTGAATGCTGCAAACGATCTGTGATATGTGCAGCAAATACTATAGAACCTAAGAGATCATTACCTTGTCATGATTGGAATACATTAGACACCTTCTACTTTCACAGCTTTTCGATGACGGGTCTGCCCCTACGCTCAGAACTTCACCTAGAATCTTCGGGTTACCCACTAATACCCATTATATAGGTGAAAGAGCCAACGAATAGAACAAATTAGGTTTGCGAGGCCTTTGGTGGTGTATAGCGGTCAGGAAACCTCCTCAATGCCTTTCCTGGTGCATAAAATGGAACTGGAGTTAAGCTGACATATTTAAGTAAAAAAGTCCGACCACGCATGTAGGATTATTTTCATGTAGAGATAATCAGTCTAAGTTCCCAGGGTGGAATTTGGTACCATTCCTCTGAAAATTCGTGAACGCATTAAGCTTATAAAAAAAAAATAAAATGAAAATGCAAAATTAATTTCAGGTTTTTGCAATGAAATCATTTGAGTTTAGTTAATCGATTCATTCGAGATTGATCGATTAAAATATGAAATTATTAAACGATCTTTTAATACTTTTTTTTGCATTTTTATTTTCTTTATATTTAATTTGTTTAATTTATTGTAATTTAATTTCTAAAATTTATGCAAATATCGAAAATTAATTTTAGAATTAATTTTGGAACATTTCAATGAATTCGATATTCATATAATGAAAATTTTTTGCTGCTTAATTATTGAATTAATGAATAAATCTGCCTTAATGAGTGCATAAGTGAACATTCTAAAGTATTTTTTTAGTTTTCTTGAATGGAAGGTGATCGCTTCAGTTTGTTCTCTTCATTGAAGTTGCAGCTTTCACGGTGATGAGGAAGTGCTGACGATAGAGAGGCTTCGAGATCACGATCACGATCACGATCACCGTTCATTTAGTGATCGTGATCACTATTCAAAGCTCATATAAACTTTTAACAGTGAAGAAATTAATTAAATGAAAAATGGTGATTAACGAATATTTCGAGGTATTAAGTTCAATATTAGAGGCCTGACCTTTTGTTACTTGACCTTAAAAGAGACGATATCCTGAAATGAAAGAGATATTTGTTATTTCATGAAATGATATCTTTGAAGTGACAATATTTTTAAGGTAATAAAAAACAAAAGAAGAAAGCTAAAGAAGGTGCGCCGGTGAAACGCGACGCCACAAATGAAGAAGTTACTATATCACCTTACGAGCCAAAAACTATGAAAATAACGGTATGCATAGCCGAGAATGCATTACTCTAGTTTCTTGTTCGTTGTGGGCACATTTTCCTCTCAGCGTTTCCGCTTTCCGCTTATGAATATGTCATTTTTAAAGGCATAGTCTCGGCGCTATTTGCTCCACCGATGGGACATTTTCCCTTTACGTTTAAGCCATCACAGATTGGAGAACTCCCTTATGGACTTGCAAAGTTGTGTAGAGATTCCTCTCCTAGCTTAGAGTGCCATTTGCAGTCGAACTGAATGTAGAGGAACTAAAATACACCATTAAGTCCCAGCAATGGAAAATTAAGTGCACTCATTATTACACTATTGCAGCAGTTTCATGAGCGCCTTCACTTGTTACTGCGTTAGATTCCAGCGTTATTGATGCTCAACGTGCACCATCATCACATTATCTCCGAATGAAAAGCTTATCTCTCTACTGAGTTGCGCTTTACGATATAAACTGAGCGCTATGGTTTTTCAGTCTCCATTGCAATACCGTAAACCCTGAATAATACTACAGTACTCATGCAAGGTACTGTGGTACTGTACTACTAGTGGGATTGCGCACCCAATGCAGAATAATATTTCGCACTGTTAAAAGAACTTGAACTGTCCAACAAGCAATTGCTAGTTAAGGTCCGCAGCCGCGATTATCCAACACTTCAGGCTTAGCGACTATGCTTTACAGATGTCTCTTCCTTCATTTCTGCGACATTCATTCTAGTTGAGTTCCGCCAGCTCAACAAGAGTAACCATAAATTTCTCAAAGCATTACCAATAATTGTGATAGCAGTTCGTTTGTAGTGATGCAGTTATGACCGTTGCATCTGCTTATAGGATGTGCTACCAAAGACGAAAACAAAAAAGAAGAAGACACTTGGTCGACCAATGAATGACAACGTTCGCAGTGTGGTTGATGCATTTGTGGAACACGTCAAAAATGCTGGTCTGTACTCATCAAATCTGCATCCAACCTAGTGCTGCCTTTAATCACTATTGGACGCACGAAGGCAATGAATCCGCTCACCCTCTGATTGCTTTCCATTGCAAATGAAGCCAATAGAGGAGAAAGTGGATGCGCGCTCGAGGGTGGAGGCACGACTGGCTGATCGCCTTTGTAATCACTGTCAGATATTTCTGCTGCGTTTGTTTATCATTACAAGTGATCCAAAGAACAATAACTGAACGAACGGCGCTCTTGCTAGTCAATCGGAAAGTCGAACTCAGAATTACTACTTTGGTCTCCACCTTCGCTCTTAAGGTAATAACTGTAAAATTGAATAGACTTTTTTGGTGAATATTTTTCGAGCATCACATAGAAAACAAAACGCAACTCATCCAACAATCGTAGAATGATTGTCGTGCTAAGCAATCTCTTTAGTAATATTCTATGATCAAAAATTGAAATTTCGTTGCACCACTTGAGTATTGGAAAGTTCCTTATATACTGAAAAGTTCTGAGAAGTTCCGGAATTCACTGAAAGGTTCCGGAATTTACTGAAAAGTTCCGGAATTTACTGAAAAGTTCCGGAATTTCGATTAACGAATTACGCAACTTTGCTGAGCGAACTTTTACCGTTTATCGCTTTGTTTCTTTCTCGAATAATTCCCCTTCTACTATATCCGCCAGTAAAGTATTCTCCGTAGCAGACGGTTGCGCTCTTTTCAGGAATTAAAGGTTTGCGTGATGAATTCGTCGAGATCCGTAATATGAAGCCAAAAGCATCCGAATGTACAAAATTCTTGGAGAATCGTGAAAAGAATCGCTATCGTGATGTGCCTTGCCTCGACTCAACAAGGTAACACCTCACATTAATTATTTCTGATTTCGAAGCGTCTCTTATTGCTGAGAATTTCCATATGGGAGGAGAGAAATTTTCCTGAAGAGTCTCTGATTTTGCATGCGAGCGGCCGAATCTTCCATTTCGACGGAGCGGCGAAGAAATGCGCGAGAAAGACATAAGATGAGCATTTTTGCGTTCGCAGTAAAGAAGGCAACAAATATGGCTTGATTGAGGCTCTTTTTACTCTCACCTTCATAGATCGCAAACTTAATATTGCGGGCTTTTTGAAGTAGTGGTTAATGAAGATGGATTTCGCATTCCCCCTTCACCTTGATGGTAATTTTTGGCTAATCTATTCATGAGCTGATATGAGTTATCAAAAGATAAGCTAAGAAAGTGAATTATCTAAGATGGAAGATGCCGGTAAGCTTTAATTTAAGCACTTCCCTTTATAAAGCCGTATTGGTTAACGGTTTCAGCTACCCGTTGCTTGAAATATTCGTTGCGAGCGATAATTTTACTAGAAGAACAAATATTTGTACGTTCTGGTGGGGAAAGTTGCCTCATTATTGGCGGCCCCTCGAACTAACACATATTGAGGTTTCATAATTCATATTTCTTGGATTGGGTCCTACTCCACGTGAATGCTTTACTAAAAAAGCCCAACAAAGGAGCTGTTCCTTCAAAAAATCCGCTAAAATGGTGTTCACTGTTTGAAGCAAAGAATTTGCATAATGAGCGCGAAGAAATAAATAGAACTGATCGGTTAGCTGAAAGCAAAAAGCTGAAAGAGCGACATCCGGTCCGGGAAAACTATGAGGAATATTTCGAGCACGTGGAATATGCGACTACATCGTCGATGCACCCTATCGATGCACTTATGAGGAATCTGCTGATGTTTCATTGTCAACTTCAGTGGCGCTAATTTGAGCAGGTTATGACAGCCTCTCTGTGCTTATGCGTTAAACTAATTTTCCGAATGTTATTTATTCTTTTAGAGTGGTTCTAACAATGAACGTACCACCAGAATGTGATTATATCCATGCAAATTGGATGCAAATGGACGGCTGTCAAAGGAGGTACATTGCAACACAGGTAATACGCCAACATTGTTCGACTGCCCGCATTTTCTGCTCATTCATTCGTAGAAGGCGGTAGAAATGTGCACTCACCAAAGCTATTTCTACTACAGCTCTGTTTTACCTTTAGATTTCTATCTCAGGCGTTTGCTCTGAAACGATAACGAATTGGTTCTTGAAGTTCCAGAACTCCAGTTGCGCATCCACTTAGTGCTAGGTGAAATTCTGCTCATATTACATTTGGGTTAAATTATAATTAGACCTTTCATCAGTTGCCAACTTCCTCTCATGCATCTTCTGCAGAGAGTCTTTTTTCTGAAGATTAGCCAATTTTTCCGCCCTATCAAGTTGGACGCTAAAAATGAAACTGTCGAAGCAATAGAGGATGCGCACTTTTTCGGTGACATTTGTGATCGATAATTGAAGAAACGTAAAGGAATATCTCTGCCGAAGAAAATTGTCGCTTAAAGTGGGGGAAATTTCTAAGAACGCCTTTTAGTAACGGCTCAACAATATAGAGATTCGACGGTGAGCTAAGAGCTGATTAAAATAAATACGAAAGGCAAAGAAATATTCTATCCTTTGGTGATCCCTATTGAAATTTATGAGACTTTCGATCGCTCCCGACGTGCCGCTCCTCTCCTCTATCCCGTCCATCCTCCCTAAAAAACTCAGTTGCGCCCCCGATAGTTGACTATGAAATTTTTAAATTTTCACTAATCCTGTCTAATATCCGCTCTCATCGATTTACCCCTCTAACTGCCCTTATGTTCGATAAATTATTCACTTAAAGGGACCGCTCGATTCGACAATTGGTGATTTTTGGCGAATGATTCATCAGGAATCAATAAAGACGATCGTTATGCTATGTAAATTAGTGGAGAATGGTAAAGTGAAATGCTCACAATATTGGCCCGACGTACCAGGCACTCATAAATCGTTCTCGATATTAACGATCGAAAATAAAGGGGTATTAATTTCATTTAATTCCAACTATAATTAAGTAAAATGATATATATTAACGCAGCATTAGAGTTAAGTATTGAGAGAGGAATTCATCGCTGAATAGTATAACTTAGGTAAAAGAGAATATGAAATTGTTGTGCTTAATTGTGAGACATTTTGTCGCCTGTGAGATGCTTAAGAGTAGCCAAAATTCAGGATATAATATCCAGAAAAATGACTATAATAAAACTATTCTTTCGGACGAAATGGTGATACATTTTCAGATAACTATCGAACGCAAATTCACCGTTTATAATCTAAGGATATCAAAAGAAGAGGACAGAAATTCGATGGATGTGAGATTAATTCAAATGTGTGATTGGCCAGATCGTGCCGTTCCTACAAGTGGCTATGCGGTTCTTCGTCTTATTCGTATGATCCCAATCGTACGCTTTATTCAGGAACTCAACGAAATACATTTATTGAAAGAACTTTGAAAACAATGAAAGCAGAATAATAAAATTACAATAGTCCTATTAGACTCTAAGAGGAGTGATTACTTGAAATGATCGGTCAGAATATCTTACTATTGAAATATGGAACATCAAAAATGAGTATTCGAGCAACGATAGGCATTTATGAATATGTCCATAAGCTGGAGACCTTGAAATTATGATAGTAATTGCTGCAAGTAGTTTTAATATGGTTATTTCTAGGAGAGAATGCCTAAGAAGGAGTCTATATGGAATACTTACCTCGGGAGGAAGGTGATCTTTTAGTGGCAGTATGTTTAAGATGGGAACCTCTAGAGGGAAAATAAACTCAGGTTTGGGCAGGAACCCCAGTGAGCGGAATCCTATTGTTTTTTTGCAAATTCAACGCAGTAACTCGTTACAATAGAAAGTCTGTAAAGATGTCAGGGAAATCATTACTAATTTCGATATGTAACCTTAAAAAAGGAACCTTTAGTTCATCTTTTTATTCGAATTAAAATGAGGAGTCCATAAAATCGTCCTATGAAGAGAGCACTCCAATATATACATAGGTAGTAGGTACTACATCATCTCAAGGTACTTTTATTACTTTTTTGCCGTTATATGTGTTAATAATAGCTCTCCTTCTACAGTACGGTAGGAGTGTTTTTGAATGACGAGTCGAATTCAGCAAGTACCACGGATGCAGGATTTCAAATAATCCGTGAAGTCCCTGCGACGAGTTCAATAAGCTGATAAAGGTTATCATTTCCAGTGATCATTGGGCATTTATCACCACATAAGTTCAGCAATATTTGCTTATGAAGTTATCACTGACCAGCGGCAATTGCACTTATCATTTGTGGTGTTCTATTGTTGCAGAAAGGTGCATGTGTAATTCATTGTTCGGCGGGTATCGGTAGAACGGGTACCGTCGTAGCTATCGATACTATATTGCAACGTTTGTGGAATGCTCGAAAAGTCAATGTGAGAATTTCTCATTTGCTCATATTTTAGCGTAATTATGCATCGACTTTTATTAGGGATATATAAACTACAATTACAGTATAACTTCGATTAAAACCCCTCCCCTCATTAAAGATAATCTCTGCTTGCAAGTTCTCGTTTCAAATAAGAATTTCTGCATCTTTCTAGAGCTATAGCCTTATCCTTTCGATTATTTCAAAGAGGATAATTTCACGGTTAATGTTTATCTCAAAAATCGTCTTCCCACTAAATCATATAAGTTAACTTCTATCTGAGAATAGGAGTATGAAATGTTATCGGATATAAATGCATTGAGGTGAAAGATATTGTCGCTGAAATGCGCAAACAACGATGTGCAAGCGTTCAGAATGAGGCACAATATATCTTCATATTCACCAAGCTCTTGACTACATTCGAGTAAGTCGACTAAGTTACTTGAATAAATTCACTCTTGCACTCAACTGCAGATATAGCGGGTGAATTCAAAGGAGAATTGGATGGAATCAAAGGGAATGGAGTGGAATTCAAAGGAATCGGGTGAATTCAAAAGGGAATCGGTGGAATTCAAAGGGAATCGGGTAATTCAAAGGAATCGGGTGGAATTCAAAGGGAATCGGGTGGAATTCAAAGGGGAATCGGTAATTCAAAGGGAATCGGTGGAATTCAAGGGGAATCGGTGGAATTCAAAAGGGGGAATCGGGTGGAATTCAAAAGGGAATCGGGTGGAATCAAAGGGAATCGGTGGAATTCAAAAGGGAATCGGGTGGAATTCAAAGGGAATCGGGTGGAATTCAAAAGGGAATCGGGTGGAATTCAAAAGGGAATCGGGGTGGAATTCAAAAGGAATCGGGTGAATTCAAAGGAATCGGAATTCAAAGGGAAAGCGAGTGGAATTCAAGCGAATCAGGCGGAATTCAAAGGGGAATCGGGTGGAATTCAAAGTGGAATTATAGTGGAATTCAAAGGAGAATTTACTAGTCGAGTTCTCCTATCCCATTTTCATGAAAAAGGCGTTTATTTGATAAAACTTTGCCAATTAAGCCTACAACGAGAGAGGAAAGACAGCAAGATTTTTTATATTATCAATGGGAAATATAATATAAGATAAGTAAAATAATATAAAATAGGGGAGATAATTGAAAGAGCAGTTGCCTTATTGTCTTAGATTCATAGCGTTCTACATTTGAAATAACTTTATACTCGGCTGCACAAATATACTGCATTTAATGCGAAGAAAAACAAACTCCATCCACATAATAAATCCAGAAAAATTGGAAGAAACTGTGGATACTCGCAAAAACCTTCCGAAACAATTTATGCTGATCGCTGCTGCTCCTCATTATCGCCTATATGCATTGGACTGCGCGTTCATAGCACTTTAAAAACTACTCTTAAGATCCATAGTTGTAGAAATTTCAATGATTCCACCTTTCAGTCGTGGAAACCCGACTCGTAATTTCGACTACTAATAGGGCTGGAGAGTGAGAGGGGAAGGAAGGAAGGGAAATGATTTTCTACGATAGATTCATCGACATCGGTCCGCTCTAGCAACGGGATTTTGTTATAGCTCCTATGATTCCAAACGATCTCACCATGCCTTCCTTGGCCCTGCTCAGCTTCCAGTGTATTCTCTACTCTCATTTTACTCTCTTCGAGGAATATCTTTACTGCTTTATTACAAGCCACTACTAGGCCTCTTCCTCTTTCATATATCACACATACTTTTCTCTTTGGAATTTGCTGTCTTTTACAAGAAGAAGTATCAGTTCGGAGATTGGAGACTTCAAGCACTCAAGCTTCGGTCTATTCCGAAGAGACATTTGTGAAACATTATAAAGTATATTCAGTCTGATTTCGGCAACACAAATGCTAAGAAAAAGTTGAAAAACTTCGCTCTAAAGACGCAAAGTGAATGCAAAACAGGCAGAATTATATCCCACCTTGTCCTGTATTCCGTTTCGCTTTTGCCGGCAATCCAACGCAATGATATGAGATGATCTGTTGGATATTTCTCAGAATACAAAATTAATTTCAGGCTAAGCTGCCAAACTTCGCGACATTCGTCGACGGTTTCCATAGGCAAGTCGCGAAAGCTAATATTATAGGATAAGAGATACATCGAAAATTGCCACTATCCCGTATCCTCGCTCTGCGTACACCTTTCCATCGACGAGGACAAGTCATTTTCGATTGAACAAATAAAGCTTTCTTTTCACTATTCGAGTCTTCGCTCTCAGGAAACAAAAAACGCAGAGCAGGTGGACGAGTAGAAGCCGCATACGATGTTAAACTCTAGGGGCAACAAAAGCAACCGTCGTTAGTCTGCTTTACGATACACGTCACAAACAAACTCCTAGAAGTCACGTTATTCCCTCAATATGCCAACTACCGCCGTGGAAGGCGTCAGCAGGGACACATCTATGAGACCCTCTCCGTCCCCTAGCCAGGTGACAGTACGGCTCAGGGTCATGCTTCGGATGCGCAATAGGTACAATTGTGTAAAGTTAGAAGGAGAAACAGATCACACGATCAGCGTCAGAAATGGACGGAACTCAAGATTAAACAACGAAGTTTCATCCAGGAACGGCTTAGAAACGTTTCGCCGAGCAAGAACGCTTCTTGCAGAGGGCAGAACGATGAATCTCTTCAAACACCTAAGGAAAGGGAACGATGACACAACCATTGGAGAAGAACCGCTTACGAGAATAAACAGAAGGGTCTCTGACTTGCTGATGGTTAGTAGTGAGACGATTATGCATACATCGATGATTATCCATCTATTATCCCACCTATGCTTTCTTAATATAATAGTTTTTCTTCGCAAATTTCTCAAACGAAACCCGAGAGGCATTGAAATCGAGTCAAGATGCTTGGGAAAATATCTTTGAAGTGATAGTTGGCCGATGACGACACTACATTTATGGTCAGTGGTCAGCTGGCGCAACCAATTCCCTCACTTTCAATGCCAAAAAGTGAATTTGCCGAGGATAAAAGATGAGACTTGCGATTTCCAGCTTGCAATCTACTACTTTATATTCGCCAAGTTTCCGCCTGTTAAAAGGAATTAAGACCTCCTTAATACTCCAACGCCTATGATCACCCGTTGGTGTGATCACCTGGTTGAACCAGGCCCTGGTTTCCTCAAATCGACTCAGGTGAGGCCTGTAACTGTGAAATTTTCAACGCAATTACCACCTCAGATAGTGTCCCCACTACAACTATCTCTACCACACATATACGTTGAATGGAAGACTGCAAAATAAATTAGTGGATGTGGCCTTTTGAAACACTGCCCTTGGTTGGAAAAATATCTTGATCCCCCTTAACACCATAAGGCGCCATTACCTGTAACGACCTTTTCAACTTTGCCCACATATTCCCGCATGTAACATAGAGCTGACGGGGGAGATGGACTAACCTCCTCACCTTTCCCAAAGTGGTAATCGTTGAGCGAGTGATTACCCGTTCTTCGGTATTTTTGTTGATGGACACTGAAAAATTTACCCGCAGGCAGGGGAACGTGCCGTCTATCTTACCCTGGCCGAGCGAATACCGCACCCCTCATCCAGCTTTAACGTCTTCATCGGCCATCAGTCTTTGCTCAATTTCACCCTCTTTGCCCACATCTCTTCCCCAAGTTTTAGATATCACGTTATATCGCTGGAAAAGCATTCTCTCGTGGAAGATTCCAGTTGCGCTCTGATCGTTAATGACGAGCAGGATCAGGTTATATCGTCAGTGACGAGCAACATCACTGCCCCGAAGAGGATTTCAGCAAGATGAGATGGAGTGGAGCCGCTTACTATAGCTCATCTTCGGCGTCTTACACTCGCACAACTTTCACCTGCCATCCGACAGTGGTTTCAAACGTGAGTATAACCGAATTAGCGCTGGAGACCTCAACGGTACATTATTTCCTCCCAACTTGGGTGGGTAATCCGACTCGTCGAAAGGACGCACTTCCCGTCAACACTATAAAATCCCATAGTGGGAATCAAATGACGAAATTCATTTGCTATCTTTGGCAGTAATAAAATCTCCCTTCATACCTTTCAGTTGAGAATTTACTTTAATCACTGCTGCTATCAATAAAATTATTTTATTATTGCATTATTCTAAGCAAATGTTCTATTAAAGTTATGCCAAAATAATAGCATATATTGCAGCATCTATGATACAATAGATAATTATAAAACAACTTCACCTCTTTCAACGAATAAATAAATAACGATCCGATCCGATTATCGGCGAGAGAATTGCTTCATCTCAGAGAGGAGGATGAAATCCAGGTGGGAATAAATTTGTCCAGGTAAAATCCAGGTAGAATCGTTTACCTCTTTAATGCTCCTTGGGAATTTCTAGCCTTTCTGCATGCCCTACACGACATGAGGATTGATCCCTCATTGAGAAAAATGCCCATAATGAATAAAAAAAAAATAAAATGATCGGCAATGAACGAA